>JABWIB010001300.1:21542-58659 GCA_016617825.1 Platyplectrum ornatum
CCCATGCTACTGAACAGATTTTCCTTAATTGGCTTAATTGATCTGAGCATCACGTGACCCCCTGTGATTGCATACAATGTAGCACAGACCTGAGCAGTGAGGTGCATGTCTGCAGCACCTGCACAATGTTCCCATTGAGAGGCNGAGATCATGTCAAGGTTTCCCTTGCAGTGGATTCGTAATAATCTGAATATCCTCATTGTCTTGTTATGTCCTGAATCACCAGAGTTTAATGACAGATAGATCGCTCCTTGTACGGTGAGGATGATGTCTTCCACCCTAAATCTATTAGTACCTAAATGAGGCACCTGTACCTGCACTAACATTAAGGCACCCCATAGATCCTGCAGATAGGCAATAGGTATACAGACATAGCAGCCACTGTATGATATTCNTGACATTTATTTTGCTGTGTTTATACATTGGGTGTGGTGGATAAAAAGCAAATAAATTGGAATTAAATCACAGGGACCTGTTGTACTGCTTAAACCCTGCATATGCTGGAGAGGGCATGNTGGGATCTGTAGTTCCTATGCACTAGGTATGCACTAATATTTGTGTACATGTGTTGTTGCTTAGTGACCTCCTGTTTAAGGATTACATGTCTGCTCTAACCCTGGTATTAAATGTCCTTATCCCAGACAATGATTGCTATCCATATTTGTGTTTGACAATGATCTATTTCCTGGGATATGATTTATGTCACCGCATACAATCATTACACAGTCATTGCTTACAAACCCTCTGCATTATCAGTTTATTAAGGCTGCTATTGTCCTGTCTGTACAAATTCAATGTACAATGGGGTAGACCTATCTGCAGAGATTACAGGGGATTGTGACACAGTGGGGACATCGGCTGCTTCACAAATCGCTTTAACTTCGTTTAGATAATGTTACAATGCGCAGTGCTAAAGGCAGATGGGGCCAGTCCAGCATCACCAGGACAGGTCTGCAGGGTGACTGCTCATGGGGAGTAATAACAGGGCTGAGTCCTATATAATCCTACTGTAATACACACAGGGAAATNCAATTCCAGGAGAGGTGCAGAGAGATTTCTGGAGGAAGTCTGGGCTTTACCTGCTGCTCATACATCCACTTGCCTGTAATTAGCAGCAATAGATAAGCTGCCTTCAGCCATCCACCCTCACTGCTGCCTGTGCTGTAAGTACATCTCCATCCTTGCTCCATCCTCTGTCTTTTATTCCTCTCCTCTTCCATCCTTACCAAGGCGCAAACTTTCATCCAGAGCATTTTATTANTGAGTTGCTGAGTTAACACNTTTCTTTTNCACNTAGAANTTCCAAACTGCACANTTGTACGTTTCATNTGTNANTTAGAGTTGAGCTAGGAAACTTCATCTTTCAACTCTAATTCTGTTTTCACAGCTTATACTTGCCTCTCCTGCGGTTCAATGTTTGGTGTCTAAATTACACATATTTTGCCCTTACTCCAAACCTCTGGATTAGCGCTTATTTCTAGAGGTCAGATCATTGATGCAATACTTGTATGTCCATAGACATCTTCTCCTGTCCCTGCATCTGAGGCTTTCATACATGTAATAATCGTGTTATTGTACTCTGTGTGTATTGTATTCTACAGGTCTTATGAATGCATGGACTTTCTATATAACTTGTATATTGGTTTTCTTTGTTTCCTCTTATGATTCCCTCTCCAGTAGGTCTGCTTTATAGATGTCCAGGACATGTATTGCTCTTGGGAATGTTTAGNTGTTAGAGATCTCCCATGTATTTCCCCTCAGCTCCTGGGACTGGACATTACTGATATGTGGAGCAATAGAAGGTTTTATTTCAGGTGATTGTGGCTGTTGTTCGCCCATTGACAGATCCGTGCTATTTCACACTAATTCTAGTGATTTCAGCAATGACCCTTAACACCCAACACCAGCAGCAGCTTCCAAAAGGGGCCAATTCAAATACTCAGGCAATAAAATATGTGCAGGGGCTCCTAAAACCTCATTCCAGGAGCACACCTGCAGGCTATTCCTGCACGCCATAAATACTTCTTCTATGTAGAGCAATAATATGTAAGGAGGTGGATGCATGGAGCAGCNTCCCGGTGGAGGTGGTAGCAATAAATGAAATTGTCGCATTTTTAAAAATGTATTATTATTATAATTATTATTATTATTATAAGGTTTACTTTTTTTTTGTTAGTATGACTTTATGGAAATAGTATTTTGATTTTTAAATATTTATTCATACTTTTGAAGACTGTTTAGCCTTTTACCAGATATTGCATTGTCGGTGTCCTGGGCTCACTCCAGCAGTTTGTATGATTTGCCTTTAGAAAAATCAGCCCCCCCAGAATAAGGGATCACAACACACTATTGTATTCAAGGCTCAGTATAGGGAACCATTAACTTTAAGAAGAAAAAAAATAGTGTATAGACCAAATGAAGCTGTGCCCAAGGTAAACAGTATGTGCGCTATCAGTGCGCCTGGAGCAGTGTGTCCTATGGTGGCTCCCATGCTGCAGGAAGGTGTTATTTGCTCTGGAAGGCTGCATGCCACACAGTGATAGGGAACACGTTTCCTCCGCAGTGTTTGCCTTTCTCACTGTACTTTGATAATGGCACAATGAGAGAAATGAAGGTGTAGCGCCTGTGAACATGAGATGTGGATGATGGTCGCTTCCTGTAGTCTCATGTTTGGAGGACATTGGGCTAACATTGGCCTTGCCATAGGGNCCAATATAAAAGTTACAAAAAGTTACAAAAAATGTCTATGATATAATGTACAATGACATGCGACAATTACCTTCATTTTAAAGGATTTAATTTTATTTTAGATGTGATTGGTTTGTAAACTGACCAGTGACATCCCATCATCTGCTGGACTTCTAGCAATTATTCATAAGGAGAGGGGGCAGATTAAGTTTTACTGACCTGGTCACTGAGCCATAACAGGAGTGACTACATTTATGTCAGTAGTTATGTATCCTGTAAACTAGATGACAAACAAATAAAAAGTTTTTATTTTTGCCAAGTAAAGTTTTTATCACAATGTAGATGTAGTAATTGGTAAAGAGACAGAGCCACATACATTTTCCATATATATCTATATATATCTATATCTATATATATATAGATATATATATACACACACAAAATTTTTGTGAGTTTTGCCTGTTAGGTAATGGATAATGAAATATTTGCCTTTGAAGTATGCTATCCAGACATTGTATCACTCTGTATGATTAACACACAGTCCCAGTCACCGCTGTAGCCCCTTCCCCATGTGGTTGCAGCCCCCTCAGTAGAAGCAGTCGGGGATAATTACCATTACACCGTATAGAGTAATGTGGCTTTAAAGCCTGTGCAGCCTGCCATAGGTCCGCGCAGTGCGCATGCGCCAGCTTGAAGTTTTCCCAGCTCTGGCNGCTTAACTCTACACAGTGAGAGCAGGAGGTGGAGGCGGCCGGAGGAGCATCTACGCTCAGCGGGACTCACACTTACGTGCGCCCTGTGCACCAGACGCGGATTACTTGCGCTCTTCTTGCGCTGATGAGGATTGCGTTGCTCCCACAATACGCCTGCCTGGATCCCGCTTCTCTGCCCCCATTGAAATGACACCCAGCCTGGGTCTTCTGCAGAGTCCCGGGGTCCCCACAGGCGCAGAGCGCGTGTGATCTACGCTGCGCTTGGCTTGCGATCGCGGATGGACTGCGGNTCTCCCGGGGACTGAGTAGCTGCTGAGGGGCTCCTGCTCTCTGGGGGGCTCACCACTCATTCNGGGGGATTTCTTGGAAGCCTTGGGACAGTCAGTGCGGAGTAGCCACTCACTTCCCCTCCTCTGCACCCTGCAACTACCCCCCTCTGGTCGCTGCCAACACCTGGCTCTGGATCCCCCCCTTCCAGACAAGAGAGGGGGTCTACTTGTCGCGGAGCTACAGTCACACAGGATCTATCACTGGGGTACAGCGGGCTCTGNTGCTTCAAACTTTAAGAAACTTCAATAAACTTTTTGGGAACTAAAAAAAAAAGTTAAACAAAAAAAAAAAAAGTTCTCTTAACTTTGATTGATTGAAGGGTTCTTTTACTAACTGGGTCTGAAACCAGTTCTGGATTTACCCTGATTCGGATTATCACGTTATCCCGTTACAGTTAAACATGGTTAAGGTGAGTCCATTCAACAAAACCATATCCGACCTCTCTCCTATTGTGTGTATTCTCATGTTCCTCAGTATAACATGACTCCCATGTGCAGTGTACAGGCATTACAGTAACTTCTCCAGAATCCCTATTAATACATATATATCTATATATAGGGGTAAACCTAAAACATTTGAGAATTGAGAAAATGGAGGGGGGGTCACTCCAAGGGATCACAGAAGTTACAAGAACTTTTTCAACTTTTGCGCCCAAGAACACTTAAACACTGAAAATTGTTCCCCCCATTGAAATAACCCCCAGACCCCTCAGTCCTGTAAGGAACTTCTTTTTAATGTAACTTTTTGCAATGCCATGTGCTCCTCAGATATTGGCAAATGACTGAACTTTTCTCAGTTGTCACTGAGAGTTCAGCAGAGCTCCTGAGAAAGCCCCTTTTTATTTTTAGAGTTTTATTGCAAATGTCCTGAGTTCCCAGAGAACACATGGAAGGCTGGGACCCAAGATGTCCCAATTGACACCTATGCTCTAAGCGAGGTTCTCCTCCCTCACAGACAGGACACATAAAGCAGACAATCGTGTGAGGTGTCCGGCTGTTTTATGGCAGCCCCCTCTCAGATGTGCTGCTCACACAATGGTGGCTCCAGTTGGGAATTTACCACTTGAATTTGGAAGCAGACGACTNATGCACTGGGGATCACAGTCCACAGGGACCAAAAGCCTGAAGTCACTTGTCACCAAGGTGTTGTCACACCCTGCTATGGGCTAATCCAGGCACCACTGGGCTGGGAGCGCTCCCCAGTGCAGGTGGTCGGGGCTGGGACTCAGTCATCAGTAATATATACTGGGAAAATTAGGTTTCTCTTATGAAGTAGGAAGGTAAACTCTGAGGAGGGGTCCGATTCGTGATGTCTGCTGCCCCCTGTTGGAAATCCAACAATAATGTCCTATTTAATCATTTAATGCAAATCAGTCTGTGTATCCATATCTTGATACATNCTAATAGTTAGTGACACACCTTGGTACATGCCTTTTCCCTAGACATTTATTTTTTTACTTTGAAAAGTTAGTAAAACTTTTGATAAACTTTTTCTTTTCTTTCATCTAATGGAATTCTATGCAGTTCCTTAATGTAACATAATTGTGCTCCTAATGAGCAGGCTATCGGCATGTAGAATGCAAGGTCTTGATGAAGTGTGGCGCTGGATTGNTATTTCTTACACACTGCCTGGGGTCTAGTTGAACTTGTTAATGATTTTCAATGGATGCCTAATCTGCTTAGTGCACAAACACTCACAGGATTGTCACTGGGAATGTGATTATTTATTCAGCATCAGTGGCCTTGCTCAATGTATCTGCGTTAATGGATTCTCTAACAGCTACGTAATGCACCTGTAGAAAAAGAAAATAAAATACTATATATATATATATATATATATAAAACACACACACACATGTGTGTGTATTCTGGACTCTCTCCATCCGCCTCTGCACCACACAATCATGGGCCACATACAATGACTCGGAAAAACTCAACGGTCAGTTACTTTCCACCAATACCCATGCCACGTCGTTTCACCACCTCCAGCACCAGACTTACAAACAACAACAAAAACCACCCACCCACCTGCTTTATGGTACCACAAGAGAAGAAAAATAAAAAAAAAGCTAATCAGGCTAAGCAGTAGGGATAAGAGTTACAGAAGAAAGAGGACTTTGCTTATGCATTCCTGGGAGAAGCCAGCTCAGCCTACTCCGAGCAACCAGCTACTCAGCACTGTCGTACACCCTCGCCCAAGGATTTTCATTTTGCTCTTGCAATAACATAACCAGTGCTCGTGATCTACCCACAGCCCATGTTTTCCAGGTTTCCATGTTGGAGCCACAGGATTCATAACCATCTGACATATTTTGAAAGTTCCACAGTTGTTAGTAATTATGCTCCATTTACTATAGCTTCTTGCTAGTATATTCGGCCGGTAAAGTCCATTTCCATGTAATGCTCTAATGAGGCTGGGTGACTGGACCGTTATATTTACAAAGTCTTGGCGCTGTGTTTAACACAAGACTTTAAAGAAATCTTTAAGGAAATCCTGTGGTCACCCCATAATTCTCCCTTTTCCTCCCCCAAATAGCTGTTATAAGGGAGAGGAATAGGGGGTATATATGGGGAGACAACAGGAAGAGTTTAAAAAAGCGACTGAAATAAAAAAAAAAAATCACATACATAAACATTTTCCACTGCAATCACTAAAGTATTCCAGATAAAAGAATGAAACACAGAAAAACTCAGCTTTCTAGCAGCCGACCGCTCTCCGTCGATTGATGGTCCTAGCGCATGAGCAGTAGATTAGAAGGGGCGTTGAAAAAAGTCCCAAAAGGAAACAACTGCGCATGCCCCGGGCAGGGCCGGCAACAGAAATCTTGGGACCCCGGTACACCCAGATTTTTTGGGACCCCCCTCAATAGTCATAACACTAGTAACAGGGCTCCTTGAAGCTTGGGGCCCGTCACAGCTGTCCCCCTTGTTCCCCCTGGCCCCGGGAACGGATATTCTCGTCCACAGGTACCGCCCTTAATAGTAAATAATGCCCTATGTCACCTGTAATTCTTAAAGGATACCTAGAAAACATGGAGCGTTGGTAAATCACGAGGACAGCTTGGCCCCTGACATAACACTTCACCCTGAAACAATCATTTGAGGAGGTTAGCCGCTATACATTCTTATTGTACATGTTCATCCGGAAAGCTATTTTCCATCCTTAGACAATTATCTTCTATCATCTATAAAAATAAAACTTACTAGACTCTAATAGAGAATATCTAGCACGGCAGATCGCTGAGAGGGTACAGCAGCGGCTTGTGATTGCCAAGAAGAGCGATACAAAATAGCTATTGTGATAACGTTCAGCGGCAGGATGTTTCAATCAGTCTAATTAGACTTTTTCCTTTAAATATGTTGTTTAAAAAAAAATCAGCTTGAAAGATTTTGTGCAATGTACAAAGTGTGGCTTAAAATACAATTAGCGCTTAACCAGGGATGTTATTATGTACATCGGATTGCCAGTGTGTCAGATTGGACCAGTATTACAATGATTAGAAAGGATTGTCTCCTCATTTACAGATTTAAAGGGAAGCGCTTTATTTTATTCCTCATTAAAGACACAAGAGCCAATCACAGGTGATTATATTCATCTATGTTTAAATATGAATTCATTCATGAATTAATATTCTTATTGTTATTATTATTATTATTATTTTTATTATTATTATTATTAACGTTTATTTAGAAGGTGTCACACAGTTTCCTTAGTGCCAAACAATTGCTATGAGCAAATTCATGTGGTGGCATCTCCAGCTAAAGGGATGTCAATCCTGATTATCTTCTTATTTCCTCTCCACCTTCACCACCTCCTACTGCTTTGTATGTACTATCATGAAGGAGTGAATCGACCATATGACTTACAGGGACATTTCATGAGAGGCAGCTGGTCACTAGGATGCTCTCTGTATTGGTGGCTGGTCACTAGGATGCTCTCTGTATTGGTGGCTGGTCACTAGGATGCTCTCTGTATTGGTGGCNTATATATATTAATAATTTGTCCAGTACCGAATAATTCGTTTGTTTGAAATACTTTAAACAAATCTAATTTTTATACATTAAAATGTAAACTTATAGTGAGACAATAATTATAATAATAATAATAATAATAATAATAATAATAAAATATCTAGTTGTTATGTGAATTGAACAATCAACACATATAATGCGTTTTGCTAAATAAAATAAAAATCAGTCATACCAAGATCTGCTTGGACAAACACTATACATCTTTATATATTATTATATTATATGCTGACATATACATGATGTATGTTCCAAACAAAATCTAGATCNTTTGGTTTGCATACAAATATTTGTTTTACTCTAATTTTCTGTTTTCCAATGTGTTTTAAAATAAACCACTTCTTNTAAAATAGTAAGCAGATTATTTCCATGTGGGGATGTTTATTATATACTAGATGGTAGATTATGTCATGTGCAGCTGATGTTTGGAGAGCTATAAAAATGTTAATGGTTTTAAAGTGAACAGTTGATAATCCTGAGGGCACCATAGGGGTGAACAGATTGGGGAAACATGGCTGATATTATTGATTCCTAGGTAGATGCAGAATTCCTGCTGCTTTCTTATTACACAGCATCATTTGCATTGTGTCCAGCTACAAACTGTATTTACAGCTGCACAATACTGAGCATGAAGAGCAGACAGGGAATTTATAACCCAGAGTAAATAGAGTTGTTTAGCAGCCCCAGAGGTAATAAATAACTCTCATTGACTGGACAAGATATGGGCTNTGGTGGACCCAGCATAGTAACGGTATGGGAGTTGCTTATGGGTGGAGGAGATATGCTTCCCATATCTACTTTGATTTTCTGAAGAAGTACAAGTAGATGAGGTAGGACATGGGGCATTAGCTGATAATGTCCTCTGAGGTTCACATTTAAGTTGCTGAGGGAGATTATGGGGAGGGGGCAGACTCCAGAAGTAGACTGAAGAATGTTTGCAAAGTTTGTCGGGGAAGTTTGCAAAGTTGAAGATCGCTGCTTGTGCATCTTGTAGAAGAGGTATATATACTCTATGATGTCTTACTGGACACCTAGACCCATTTACATGATCAGANCCATATATGTGTATTATATGATGTCTATCAGGGCTGCTGAAACAGAAGAATACACATGTGTTTCTTGCTCGTCATTTAATATACGGGGTTGTAGTCCCTTTAGGTTTGCATTAACTCTACCAGAAAAAAATCCCCCTCTTGGATTATCTATTTGGTGTATATCAACTAAAAATGTATTTAGCAGAGCAGGGAATTGCAAATGGAGTAGCAGATGTGCGGCTGATACTGGCAGCTGGGGGGATTGCTTAATCCAAATGTTATTCGTTAGTGCTTTTTTGTTTCAGGTTTTGGACATCCTTTGAAAACCTATTAGCACACANAAATGATACCAGCAGCAGACATTGCAACCCAGAGATCTGCACTGAGAGGAGGCATCCTCCTTAGCGCAGCCCTGTGCCTGGGTACACCCCATTGTGTGCTCTGTATATGTCTATCTGTTCCTGNTACACAAGTCCCCTGTGCACTGTCCCCTTCTATCGCAAATGCGCATTTGCATGTTTTACTTACGCCAGTTTTTTTTTGCACTTTGCAACTGATTTTTAAAGCAATTATTCTCCACAATTTTATATTTTTGTATTTTGCCTTTTTTGTCTTTTTCCCCCATTTTTTTTTTATTTTATATTTTTTTATTTATTTGATTTTTTTCGTTGTCTAGAAATCCCTGGGACTACTTCCGATGCCAAGAGGATTAGGGGTACCTGGGGGTGCCATGGTTTCCAGCTATCTCCTTGCTGCTCTCCTGGCCTTGTCCTGTATCTCTCAGGGGATGGTGGACGCCAGTTCATGGTGGTGAGCTAAATATTTCATTATATAAATTCCATTTATCTGCTATGAAAACTTTTCAGATCTTTGTGTTTTCCTTTTTTATATAGTTGCATTTTGTTTATTTTAAATGAACATTACTTTAATTTCATTTATTACCATAATTATTTTGTTTATATTGATGTTTCATAGATATAGATATATATATATATATATATAATGATATATATATATATATATAATGGTTTTATATGCAGAACCCCCATCTTCAGTTTATTTGTACATTGTAATTTTATTTTAATTCAAAACTTAAATTGTCATTTTTAGCACATTTACACTGTAAATTTTTTTTTAACCCATTTGGTATTTGCCTTCTTGTCAAGTTTCAAATAAAATGGTTTAATTTATTTCTGCTCCCAAATAAATCTCCTTGATAATAAAAATGATTGTAAGTACAGCCACTGTATACTGTAGTGATGAAGTACAGCCACTCTGTACTGAGTCATTTCCTCCGGTTCATCTCAGTCTTTAGCTGATCATGGCATAACATTAGTCATTGTATTATAGGTGACACTGTGCTTTTTATTTATGTTTCTGCAGGTCGCTTGCCATGAACCCTGTCCAGCTTCCAGAGGTGTACATTATAGGGGCGCAGCCTCTGTGCAGCCAATTGTCTGGGCTATCTCAGGGGCAAAGGAAGCTGTGCCAGCTGTACCAGGACCATATGCAGTATATCGGGGAGGGGGCAAAGACTGGTATCAAAGAGTGCCAATATCAGTTTAGGCACAGGAGGTGGAACTGCAGTACAGTGGATAATACTTCAGTGTTTGGCAGAGTTATGCAAATAGGTAAGAACGAACCTGAGATTGATATGATGCACTGTAACAGTTATGTTGCCATAAACTGATTAATGGAATCAATATTTTACTAAAATATACTGCTCTCCTTTTAAATAAAACATCATGTTTGTCTGTATACGTAATTACCGCTTCAACTCTCCAGCTGCTGTGGAACTACAATTCCCAGCATTCTCTATGGTTTGCAGTTTTTCATCATACAATGAGAGTAAAGCCTTCCATAATTCATAAATCTGTTTTAATAGGCTACACCCACATCTGTTTTATATCAGACCTGTATTTAAAATAGGCTATCTAGGGTTTCTGTATTGATTCATTGTATAGACATGCTCGTAATAGCAGTACAGTAGATGGGCGACGAGTGCTCCTTTTATTAACAAATATAATTGTCCCATATGAGATATTAGCTTTGGTACTGCTTCTGCTTGAGAGTACAAGCCCTTCTTTTAACAAGCCTATAATGGGATTTGAAGTCGTATTATTATATTATCCTGTTTTTCACACCTGGGTGTTCTACAGAGAAAGTGACTTGTGCTTCCTGTCAGTGCATGAGGCTTTGATCCACCGTCTCTTCTCCCCTCTCTTCTGTCTTGTTTGGTTTGTTGTTGGTTTAAAGTAAGTTTTTTTTTGGAAATCCATCGTTGGGTTGATCTAAGAGGAGACTCCCTGCTGATCGTGACAGAAACAATCCCATGGGATTCCTTATTGAACACTGTAGACATTATAGCAAAAGAAAAAAATTGTGTGTGTGTATATATGTGTNTATATATATATATATATATCTATATCTATCTATCTATCTCCCTGCTTAATCATTTATTTTTCCTTTATTTATTTTAAAACAAGAAGTAATTTATAAGGGCAATTAGCCACTTAATGTAACTGCTGTGCTAAGAGGCTTTAATAAGTATTTCAAGGCAGTGGCTCAGACTGGGATAGTGAAGTGACTATTCATCTAGTGTAAGGAACTGGACTCGTTTTCAGACTATATTTAAGTTTTAGAAACTGGGGAAGGGAGAGAGCCAGATGTATGATTTTATTTCTGGGAAATTAGCTGAAATGTAAAATAGCTGGGCTTTAAAGATGATATGTATTACAGAATTAATGTGCTTTTGTAGGAACTTTGCAGAGATTTTTTGGTAATTCCATATATCAATATGTCTCCACATGTCTCATACAATTATCAAAGATTTTACATTGTATATTTTCTTATCCAAACTGTGCGCTTGTGTGTATAAATAATATCATGTATGGCTTGACAAAGGCTGTGTCTAAGACCTAAGCGGACGAAAAGAATATTCACCATGTACTGTTTGAGTTAGTTTTCAGGGTTTTTTTTTTTGTTTCCAAATATAAGTAAGGTTTCAAGTTATATCATGAATCCCCCACTACGGACTTTCTGTCTGAGATATTTCCTTTTAAAACATGTATGCTGAATATTGCTAATTGAGGCATATAGTTAATCGCTAATTTGAGATCCCCCACCCAAGAAAAAAAATATTTATAATTATTTGCTTATTGTTAAATAATTGGTAAAAAAAATATAACTTTTTGTTAAAGTTTAAATCTATTAGTTGTCTGGGTCCAATGTTCCATGGACGCAACTGCTGCAAGTGTTTGTTACTTTTTTGCTTTTCTAATTTCTGGGTTGCTCAGAGTTATGGTCCCTCAGACCCCAATAAATGCTACGTGACCACATCAGTGAAAGAGGTTTATATTCCTAGCCAAATCATGGCTTTCTCCTAAGGTTTCAGATGGCCTATGGCACTTATATGGGACTGTGGACAATATGGCATTCATATTGAAAGAACACTCGCATTACACAAAGTGAATAGAACTTGTTTCTTAATTTAATACATACCTTCTGTGGGCTCTGGGTTTGAATTCTCTATTTCACTGCTACTTTAAAAGCCACCTCCAGATAAAACCAGAGATGATTTTTTATTTCGACTTGAGAATCAGAGGATGCAGCGGATGATATGGAAGAACCGGGGAGGGGACACGGGGAAGAAAGTCATCATCAGATTTTAGAATCTTGTGTTTTTATTTCTACCTGACATTTATTTTGGAAAGTCCGCCAAGTGTCGTTATTGTAACCCTCTGCACATGTAACGTCTCAATTCATCTTGTTTTCATTTAACGGGATGTAGTGTGGGAAGAGAGTTTTGAAAAAGTTCCCCCCAACCCCCACCCCCCCATCCTAAAACTTCCCTAGTCCTGATTAACAGATAAAATTTTTGCTAGACCACTTCATCCGTAGTTGAAAATTGGGGTGTAATTTGAGAGCGTGTAGCGTCGAGTTTAAATCAATATACACAAATGTCTATATAATAAATAGAATTGGGTGTCTTGTGTCATAAATCTAAATATATGTGTGTATTTATATATAATATAGCTGTTAGTGTTTGTCTTGTGTTTTATATACATATAATGTAGTTAGTGTGTGTCTTGTGTTTTTAGATACACATATTTTCCACAGTTTTTTTTTCCTCTTCCATAGTGGTTGCTTGTAATAATTGCTATGTTGTTTTATTTCAGGGAGCAGAGAGACTGCGTTCACGTATGCAATCAGCGCTGCAGGAGTAGTGAACGCAGTGAGTCGAGCGTGCAGAGAGGGGGAGCTGTCTACATGCGGCTGCAGCCGGGCAGCCAGGCCTAAGGACCTACCCCGGGACTGGTTGTGGGGTGGCTGCGGGGATAATTTAGATTACGGGTACAGATTTGCCAAGGAATTTGTGGATGCCAGGGAACGAGAAAAAATCTACCAGAAAGGTTCCTATGACAGTGCGAGGACACTGATGAATCTGCACAATAATGAAGCCGGACGTAGGGTAAGTTATTTTTACGCTTATCTTTTATTTCTCCTTCTACTTTAGCTGCCTATAGGGCCTAGAACCAGGACTGTCTCCATGTACAGGTATTTCCTTGGTCAGGTTGTCTAAGCCAGGGCAGGTCATAGGCTAGCACGCTGACTTGGGGAATTTTCTTTAACATTACCCCACCTGTACTTGCTTCTCTCTCCTGGTCCGCCGAGATTCTAATAAAGCTATTTTGAAATAATCAGATTATCAAGTAACTTAAGCATTTGCAGAACCACATCGTCAATACGTGACATACACATGTTCCAAACATTCAGATCCCGGGAGCTCCCCCAGCTGGTCCCCATGGACGTACCTGTTTATTGTTTGAGTCATTTAGGGGTATATTTAGTAAGCGGTGAGATTGCAGTGAGATTGGAAAGTGGGGATGTTGCCCATAGCAACCAATCAGATTCAAGCGCTCAGTTTCATTTTACACTTTGGAGAATGTGAACTCAAATCTGATTGGTTGCTATGGGCAAAATCCCCACTTTTCAATCTCAATGCTTACTAAATATTACCCTTAGTGTCTGTCTTTGGTTAAAGAGTGCTGCTCTGGGCTAACATATTATGGAACAGATCTACGTGTCTTTCAGTAATTTTCTCAGTCTGGAGGAAATTCTATTTCTACTGTGTTAAACTACATTGATCAGTAGTCTAAGTTGAGGGATATTGTGTCCATGGCTCAGGATTGTAGTTGCAATTTACACATTATTTACAAAGACTTCAAAAGATTCATCATTTTATAAGTACTTATGTCTTTTGTTCGCAAGTCTGTTGTTTTTTAAACAGATTGCATCTCTCTAGTTGTGTGAAACTACAAGTCCCAGCATGCTTTGTCAGCTATCCACTATATCTCTGCAGTTAAAGCATGCTGGGATGTGTAGTTTGACAACACCTGGAGAGTCGCAGTACATCTACCTCTGCTCTAGCGCAATTACAACAGGCGTTTAACCCAAAGGTTTAGCTTGTCTAATAACTGTGATTGTTAGTGGAACTCTCTGAGTAGTCCAGGTCATTGCACATGATACAGATGAATTTATAAAACCTGTAATGGACTTTTTTTTTTGTAAAGGGTTAAACTGGGTTTTTGGTTTATTTCTGATTAGTTAGGTGCAGCAGCCAACTTAGCTGCTCATAGCAGCAGAACATATTTAGGAATACATATTACTTTATCCTCTGGCTTATTCAACTTCATTAGAACCAACAATGGTTTTTGTTGTGCTGTCTGTTACTAATTGAATGTAAATGATTTAAATAAATGAAAGTTTTATAGTCAGAGTAGTACCTCTTATGTCCAGTAGCTGGCACTGCAGAACACTTCCATTACCCAATCGCTGGGCTCTATGGCTTACAGAATGCATTATGTCAGGAACTATATATAAAATAGTTGGCTGTGTCTCCTTCATATATATACACTTGCACACATTTAATATAGAGACCTACTCTAGTACATCAAGTAATAACTATTATACCATTTTTAAGGCTGATATTTTGTTTATATTGACTGTACTGTTTTACTCTGTAATAATTAGTAACAGCCCAGTGTTGGAATGCCCTTGTTCAAAGGTTCTGTACCTAGCTTGTCAGTGTGTGTTCATTGGTGGCCAATAGTATTGAGACCATTAGACGGTGCCTGGCCCCAAAACAGGATGACAGACAATGGCGCCCTGTCTTTTCTGCCTATGAAGAGTGGTGCGAATGTGTAGTGATGTGCATGCACAGAAGTAGCCACTGCTTTATTTTCTGGAGCTGAGGTCTACAGGCAGCATAACCACAGTGTGTGAACAGGGCTAGGGATGTTTTTGGGAACCNCAGAACCCATTTCAGTTATGTCAATGGTTAGAACCTCCTATTATACTCTGGTAAAGACAATGTATGACTAATATTCCCTGCACCAAAAACCTGAGTTATTGGCAGATCATGCTAAGACGAGTCATAGCTCAAGTGTGAANGGTCCATCTGAAAAACTAGATCTGTTGACCTGGCATTCCTACCGGGAAAAAAAAGGATTATTCCCAGCTCCGACCTAAGTTGCTGGCAGTGCAAATGGGCCGATCTGGGTTTTTGTGCGGATTACTGTGGTAAAAAAAAACAAAAACCCAAAACTTACTTCTTTAGGACAGGGAGATCCTGAGTCCAGTGTGAACGGGGTCATCAAGCGTGGGATAGGCGAAGGACTTGGCAAAAACTTGGCTTCAAAAAGTTATTGCATATAATAGTACGAGCGGCACAATTTGTCTTTTATTGAGTTTTTTCAGTTCTCTTGTTGAATAACCAGATTGCCATGTTTGTTCTGTCGTCATGCAGCCGTCCCCATAACACGCTAATAGGATTTGTTTGGGCCATGAATAGTTATAGACTATTGAGAATGTTTAATAAACAGGATAATATTACTGAACTGAACAGCTTGTACTGCTCATAGACAGCTTACCACCCATGACTAATTAACTGGCTCTTTAATGAATAATGAACAGTGATTTACTGTTACATTAAAGTATGGTTTCTGGTATAGATCCTTTGGATCTATGTCATACATACCATAGATCAGTGGTTCCCAAACTGTGTGCCGTGGCTCCCTGGGGTGCCACGACGCTGTCATTGGGGTGCCGTGGGATGTTTTTTCTGATATGGTGGCACATTGCTAGTGTTACTTAGAAACACAATTTTACATCTTGTATAGGAGCAACAAAAGATTTGATTTCTGTCTTTACATAAATAGTTGACATGATTTTGACTCAAAAATGTNAAACATTAGAAATGATTGTGTCTTAGAAGCCTTGAAAAAGTCTGGAGACCCAAAGGGTGCCGTAACTGAGAAAGTTTGGGAACCTNTGCCATAGATCACTAACTGTCTCCCATAATTTGGAAATCCATTTACCCGTGTCCTCTAGTAACTGGCTAGTTAGGGAGTGTCATTAATGTTATATTTATATATCCTTATAATGTGATATTAGTACGTCATTGTTATTTTGTGTATTCGTTACTAACCTATAAAACTTTACGCATCTTCTTTCATAGTCGATTTGTCAGGAGACCGGGTTCTAGACATAACTATTATGACTTTTATGAAAGTCTAAATGACAACTGCTCTAAGATGTTGCTAATACTAATGAGAAACAGTGGCTCCATAAAGTTTAAAACTCTAAAGTTTATTGAAGCAGTAAACTAATCATCATAGGAGAGGAACCAGCAGTATATCTTTGGACAGTTTGAGCCATTAAGCATTTAGTCATAGTATTCAAGCAGGCGCGTAAGTGCAGGGGGGTGCACTGGGTGTGACTGCTGTGGGGCGCGGAGGGGAGTGGGGTCCGCTCTAGTCGTTCTCTCTGTAATGTAAGCTGCTTGGCACTCCATGTATAGGTCCAGAGCGATGTTCATAAATACATTTGAACGGTGTATTCACAACCAGCGTTTAGCAGCCATTCATGGAGCGCTGTTCGGTGTTTGATTCTATACATCTCCTGTTCTACCTGCGCTGCTCCTTCCAGCCCACTCCACCTAGATTATCTGCACAATGTAAACATCCACATGTAATGGTTTTAAACTACCCTCTTTTGTATTGGCTGGGGCTGTGGTGAAGGATGGTAGCTATTTGTTAGTACATATCTAATAATAGACAGAAATGGTTTAAGTGCATTATCAGGAGGGTCATACAATTATCGGGGGCTTGTTTTGGTAAATGCTATNGTGGATGGTCAGGATAGATTTTTACAAACAGCCAATAATTATACTCTGAACGCTCAAGTACAATTAATGGTAGGTTGATCAAGTTTCTGTAGTTTGTATTGGCCTAATGACATGTTAGTGTAATAATAATGACATAACATTCACTCTCTAAAGGTGTCACAAATTGGCTGCATAGTGTGAATTGCAGACTTTGTCTGCCACCAATCAATATAGTCTAAACTTTGATTTTTTTTAAGCTTCCCTTGAGACTTGGAATCCAGTTGTGCTTTAGTAGTAATAATAATAATAATCATTCTATAATATATTATTCCTACTTTATACTATGGATACTAGTATTCAGATTTACAAATGCGTGTAGNAGTAGTACTTAAACTATGTTCCAGAGCTTGTAAGTGGTTACATTTTTTGGGGGAGGCTACATTAAAAGTTGTGAACTGAACCTAAGAGGGCTCTGTCATGTGGAGATGGAGATTTAGTTGACTGGGTATATGCAATAAATAAGTTGAAAAACTATGGTGTGGTATGCTCCTGACTGTCTGGACCAAAATGTTTCTTAAGCAACGTTGCATTTAGCACTTATTGACCGACAGTGACCCCTGCAGTGCCCAACACAACATTGCTAAGGCTTTAAACCACAGTTTTGTGGGCAACCGTTTCTGCATTGCCTATCTATATAGCCATCCAATGCTTGTGCATCCCTTAGATTGTGTATTGGTTACTCTACATGTTTGTTTTGACAACTATCAGAAGATCAGATCTGGGGCTAATGGATGGCAGGAGGTTTTTAAACTACAAGTGATTTCAAGAATATGACTAGATCCCTGATGACTAGATCCCTGATCTACCACGTTCTGTATTAGCTTAGTTTTGTCAAAACCTGTAGAGAAAGATAAAGACCTACCTTAAGCTTTCCTCATCATACTTTCTTCAAATGAGGGCTTTATTGAATGATTGATTAGTGTGTAAGGGGTAAAGCTAGCCCTTTAATGTACTATTTACATCACTCCAACCAAATCTGTGTGATTGCACACTCTAAATTGCAACCTAGGCTTTAGTAGAGTCTAGAGTCTTGTCCTTAGTCATGTGCTCGGACCCAACTCTCAACCAACATATGTGATATTAAAGTCTGCAGTGGAATAGTTTTTTTTTTCTTTTTCTTTTAATGATGACTGCTAAATATTAGTGCTTAAACGATTAGTACTTAAACGATTGCACTCAATACAGTCAGGATCTCCTCCTAATTGTTGGGCACTGTGTACACACTTTACAAGCCTCAGCTATCACAATGCATTGTCACTTGTTGGGGAAACCGTGAAAGTGTGCAGCTGGCTTAAGTTGCAGGTTATGGCAGTTAAGCTAAATTGATGCTAAGGCGTGTCAGGAAGTCATGTCAATCAAAAATATAATTGGTGATTTATATGATTTAAGAGAGAGAGATATATTTAAGAGCCCCTTCTGATGCAAATGGAGCTTATTAACTTTGAGAGAATTGGTGGATCAATAATCAATCAATAAACATTATGGCTGGACTTGACTTTGGATGCGTCCTTCTAGTTGCCTTATATCATTCATAATAAAGCTCATGTCTGATACTCCCAAACCTGCATGATCCTTATGAAAATAAGAGTGACTATTGTTCAAATGTGAGCTCCTCCCTTAAGGTAATTGTTTTAATATCTCTAAATATTTATTCGCTCCATTGACTTCCACTGGAAGCCTTTTGAGGCTGTCTCGAGGAAACAGAAAAAGTCTTATTGGATTTTCTTTGTTGTCTGTATTCTGCATATTTCAAATAATTAAATACCCATTTCCTTCAGTGATAAATGAGCAAATATTAAAATGTGCCAGTAATATATTTGGCCAGAATATATTTGGCCAAATTGTTATGAAAATTATGGATCAGTTCCAAAGTTAATGTTACACCTGGGTAGAACCAAGATGAATTGCAGGGGAGCTAACGGTCATATGTTGGAAACAGTATTCAAGGTGATAGATGATNTTTCCTAGACCAAGTCTAATAACTGTGTAACAGTAACGCTGGTCAGTATCTGTGTGCAATAAGCAAAAGCAAAGTATTCTACCTGCATATATAGAATAATATTCATTTTAAATTCAAAATTCAACATGGTTTTTACCCAGGTGTAACTTTCCTCTCTTATTTTCAAGTCTGGATTTGGTCCTATATTATTAAGTCTGAGGAAATCTAAAAAATAATAACATTGAAGCTTTCCTACCTTGGTGGCCCCAAGTAGGAAATACATATATTACAAAGACATATATGTATTAACTTTTGTTGCCAAACGAGCTATGAGATCCCTAGTTGGCTTACAGAACAATTTGGATAATTAGAAAAGACAATTAGAACAGGAATTGTTTGGTTTTTTAAAAATAAAAATTCTGCTCTGTATAGCTTAGCTCCTCACCATTAGTATCCCCATGTCAGGATGGATTTCTATGTCTCCGGAAATTTGAGTGAGTTCCTTTTTCAACGTTGTCATCCGCATTGGGTTACCTTCTTCTGTGCATTGCAGAAGAGAAATGAACTGAAGCATCTGATAATGAAGNATGATCTCACTGGGAATCGGAAGACAGTTAAATATAAATATATATAGCATAGCTACACAAGACAGGATTGATTCAAGCAGCTACAATAATGCGTCTTATGTTTCTTCACTTCTCCACTACTAAAACCAAATTGACCCCATAACCCTACTAACTTGCTTGTATTCATTTCAAAATGGTTTTGTTTACACTTGGTACAATTTGAGGCAGGATTCATATTGTCACTTCAGCACCTAGATTCAACTCTATATTGCCATACCACCACTTCTATTAACGGTACAGTTCTTGATTGATTAATACAATTTTTTCATAGGCATGCCCTTGTTTGTAGATACAAGGTGCAGAAGTGTAATAGTTAAAAAGGTTTGGTTGTGAACATGGTAAGGCAAGAAAGCATGCATAAAGTTGGTTGTGAATGTTTGTAATAGACACCAACAGATGAGATGGAAACAAAAATAGTATAAACATTTAAAAATAGTTTTTATGAGCATATNGCTATCTCTAGAATGAAGCCTTGGCCAAAATAACCCTGGAGATAATTTAAAAGGACAATTAGTCTAGGGCCTAAATTTACTAAACTGCTGGATTAAAAAAAATGGATGTTGCCCATAGCAACCAGTTAGATTTGACCAGTATAAGTTTAAACTGTGAGCTTGAATCTGATTGGTTGCTATGGGCAACACCCCTACTTTTCCAATCTGTCCAATCTGTCTTTATGCTTCGTAAAGTCTTCTGTGGGCACTGCACTAAACTGTCCATTTTGTCTCTTGTTACAGGCTGTAAGCACATTGGCGGATGCTGCCTGCAAATGCCATGGAGTATCTGGCTCATGTAGTCTGAAGACTTGTTGGCTACAACTTGCTGACTTCCGTAAGGTGGGAGACCTATTAAAAGAAAAATACGATAGCGCCGCAGCCATGAAACTCAACAGCAGGGGGAAACTGATTCAGGTGAACAACAAGTTCAACTCTCCCACCACGAACGATCTGGTTTACATCGACCCAAGTCCGGATTATTGTGTTCGCAATGAAAGTACTGGATCTTTAGGAACCCAGGGAAGGCTGTGCAATAAGACATCGGAGGGTATGGACGGCTGTGAGCTTATGTGCTGTGGTAGAGGCTACGATCAATTTAAAACCGTACAGACTGAGCGGTGCCACTGCAAGTTTCACTGGTGCTGTTACGTCAAATGCAAAAAATGTACCGAAATTGTTGACCAGTTTGTATGCAAGTAAGACGCAAAGCAAAAGGACTATGGACAACATTGAATATCTGCTTTAATTTATAGAGGTCACTTAGGAGTTGCAAGCAGACTGCAACTGGATCTATTTCTCTTTGTTTCACAGCCGCTCTTTGAGGGAGAGAAGGAACGAGTAATTAAACAAAGCAAAAAAGAAAAATAAATGAACTGAAAATATTTATTTACAGAAATAAAGACTTTTAAAAAAGTATATAATTAGATAAACTAAGACTGAAGTGCCTGGAATTTAGATCATGTATTGTGGGTAAAGACAAGTTTATATGGAAGAATGAAGCACAACTTACAGATGGACACACACAATTTTTTTTTCTTATTAAAAANAAATATAGGGTTGTGTTTAGGGGTTTATGAAGAGTTCACTTCAAATATGCTCATATTTCTTTTTCTCTGGTGACATTTTATTTTCTTACTGGGAACTACTATTCATCGTGTGATACCTCTTGAGATCATGGGATTGCACTTTGTCTTAAACATAAAGTCTTACATGTTCAGTTTAAAATATTCTTACTCTTGTTAACTGTCAAGATACCAGACAGTCACAAATTACATAAATCCAATTCAGAAAAAACAACAGTATTTGTGTTGATCAGTACACGTCATTCCACTATGCTTTAAATTCTGGTTAAAAAAAAAAAAAAATCTGTCGGAATTAGTCACCTCTTTAGTTAAGTNATTTTTATTTATTTTTTATTACCTTCAATTTAAAGATTGCATCTGACCTAAAAGCACGACTGTACAACACTCAAAACATTTTTTTAAAATTCATATCTCGTACTTTATTTAGATTAAGATATTTAATTCCACATTTTTATGAGCTAACTCAATTTTAATACACAATCATAATATGCAGTTGTTTTTTTTTTTTTAAATCATACTTTACATAATATTAATACTATACACTAAACTTTACATACAATATGGTTACATTTATGGGAAATTGTGGTCTGCTGTTTTCTATTTCAAAGCTTTTGTGACTATATGTGTATATATATCCCTAAATACTGCCAGTAATTAAATGTATGTATTTATTTACACATTTACCTAGGCGGCTTTTTCCTTTTTCCATATTTTTTTGTTTCAAATCAACAAACTGAATGAATGTTTAAAAATATTTGACATTTTTGTATTGACACATTTTACATCATCATCATAGATATTGGTGTGAAGGTTTCAAAAGGGTTGTTCAGAAATTTTTGGAAGTGCAAATGGTTCTTGAGCGGGAAGGGTAACTGGGAAATTTTGAGGTACTTGGGGTGAGTTTCACCAATTGTAATGCACTTGAAGCCATTTTACAGTTCTATTACCTTTTTCTAGGGCATTATTATTTTTTTTTAATGTAAAACCTAAAAGTTTTTACATAAGTTTGAGCAAAAAAAGAATCTTATTACAAAGAAAATATTTTCTTTAACTAATTTGATTCACAAGTTTACAGTACAACATTTTTCTGTAAACTTGTGCTATATATATATATATATATATATATATATATATATATATATATATATATATAATATGTAAATCACATGACCAGTCCAAACTAAAAATATTTTGTCCCCATTTTCTCAATTACAGTGGTTAAAATATCTTAAAGTATTACAAAGGCGTCACATACTGGTTATAGAAAACAAAAAATTACAATGAGCACTAATTGAAAAATTTTGGACTTTTAAAAATGTAAAATCTATTTTTATATAATATTTTGACAGCAAGCTTTTTTTTATTAAATAGTTTGTTTCATAACAAATTAGAAAATTTACCAATCTAAACTATACATTTGAATTATTTAATGTAAGATATGTTGTCATCAAAAATGTAAATCTATGTTCTTTTTTTTCTGTGTTGTACATGTAATGTACATATTTTGCAGCCCTATATGATTTGTATATTTCTATGGCTTATAAAAAAAAATAATTCCAACAAAAGGTACATGGCATATGCCACATTGAAATGAAAGACAGAGTACAAAATAAAAAGTTGGTTTGTTATTATAAGTGGTTTTGATTTAACAACATAATACAAAATTTAAACACATATTTTTGTTAAGTAACAAAATGTCTAAAAACACTTGGCTCACTTTTTTTTTTCTTTTGGTATAATCCAGTATTTGTACAATTTATTTATACAAATCTTACCTTCAGGCTTCACCAAGTTTAAGGAAAGGGGTCGAGGATTGAATATTATTTCAGATGCACGTAATTAAAATGTTTGTGTGTGAAGTATGCATACATTTTTGGCTTTAGCTGGGTCATATTTACAGCCCACCAATAATTTAAATCCACACATTTTAAAAACTTTTTTTTAAATAAACTATTATATTGGTTGATTTTTAAAACNCGGATAAAACCAATGTTTCTTTGCAGTTCTCAGTTTTCCCATGAAAGTGGAGTAAGAAATTAGTTTTTTTATCGTCTTAATTTAATATAAAAAATTACTTGCGGCATTTAGAACAATTTAAAGACTAAAATTAAAGAGCAGCTTGTACATTCATTGATAAAAATATATCTGTGTGTGGCAATATGTTTTTATAATATTACATATTGTTGAAAAAAATGTATGATCCCCACATTCGAAGCATGTTTAGAGGAATGTGTGGGATGGAAGAACTTTCGTATTTATTTGGCTTTAAATACATGTGCTGGCTAACAGTTGACCACAAAACCAGTATTATTATAGTTCTCAGATTTCATGCAGTGCTGTGCCATTAGTAATAGGTGCACAGACATAAAATACAATAACATATTGAAACAAGGAATAGAGGTCAATACAAGGATCAGTGCAGCTTTATCCACCAACAAAATGCATAATAAACTAAATTTAGCAAATACACACGTAGTATGAAAGGTCTAACAAGATACTTGTATTAATGTAACAGATAAGTAAATAAATATCATCCTCACGGGATAAGAGTAATCCTGAATTTTTTGTTGCATAGTATTGAAGCATATACGATAAACGATATGTTTAGCTATCATGTATCTTTCGCCTATGAAATGTATATTTAAAATGAAGAGAAAATAACTTGTTACTATACTCGTTACTATAATTGAAAATAACAGTAGCTTATTGCTTGTCAAATGTCCTCTACATGGATTTGCTGAAACACTTAAGTTAGTTTATCTTATGATTACATTCATTATTTTACTAAAATGCATATTATATTTAGTCATTAATGCAACTCCTTAAATTATGATTATAAACATAACATGTGGGCTTGTAAAAATCAGGGATGATTAACTATTTGATAATGTCATACGCATAGTTTTGTATTACATTTTTTGCCATAAAAGCAAACAATACTTTTAATCGTGTTAACAATAAATGACTAAGGTTGACACTTGGGGGGAAAATTCATTTCCAAATTGTTAGGATAACCTCAGACTTACTAAACTATGAAAAAGGAAAAGTGGAGATGTTGCCCATAGTAACCAACCAGATATTCTTGAGAGAGGAAAGTTTCCTATACTGCAGAATACTACAGTTCCAGACTTTCACAATGGAGTGATTTCTACAGACGGCCTAGCCAAGTCTGTCTGGTCCAATTGGTATTAAATGCCTTTTGGTTGGGATGCTTCAGTTGACTCTGCCACAATGCTACATATTCCTGAAAGTGTCAATTAGCATCATCTCAATGATTAATGGTTAAACGACCGTGTAATTCACTGCAATTCTTCACACATTATACAACGGTATTTGAGCTGATGTGGCCAAAAAGCTTGTACCTCATAGCACTGAGGACAATTACTGGACACGTCCTTATCTGTGTGATGTGTCTAGCAGATAGAAGATAGAGCAGATAGAGAGGCATTACTACGCCTCTCTATAGGGCACTGGTACGGCCTCACCTAGAATACTGTGTTCAGTTCTGGTCATATCTCCAGAAGGACATAAATACATTAGAGAAAGTGCAAAGAAGAGCTACCAAAATGGTACATGGTATGACCAACAAAAACTATACAGAAAGACTAGAGCAACTAAATATGTTCAGCTTGGAGCAGAGAAGAGAGAGGGGTGATATGATAGCAGCTTTCACATAAATATCTCCGGCTTCCTGCCACATGCCATACACCGTTTTACCCAACCAGGGGGTATATTTACTAAAGCGGTGAGATTGCAGTGAGATTGGAAAGTGGGGGTTGTTGCCCATGGCAACCAATCAGATTTGAGTTCTCCAGTATGTAAAATGAAACTGAGAGCTTGAATGTGTGCTAGTTAGTTGCTATGGGCAACATCCCCACTCTTCAATCTCACTGCAATCTCACCCCTTAGTAAATATACCCCCCATGTGTGAAATACCTTTAACCCCGGTACAGAACCCCACTGTTGCTGCGGCTTGAACACTGTCTGCAGCTGAGTTTGAATGTTGGATGGCCATGCTGCGAGGGGAGACCTCTTCTCTTGCACACTCAGGAATTCCAACACTAAGATATACCTTAATATTTCCATACTGTCCCCCATGTAAATTAGGGATGGCGCAGAAATGTGGATTGACCACAACCTTACTGTTTAATTAACATACTTCCCTCTGTACACTTTGGGTAACTGACACATGCGCCCTGTTGACAGAAACACTTCTAGCGCTTGTTTTATGCTGGCACGGAAAGGAAAGGTGGCAGGTAGTAAATGTNGTGCCCTGGATTATGAATATGATACGGTCTTTAGCAGTTCCCCCTCACTGGCCGTATGGGGGTCGGAATCTGGGAGCCCCCATCAGTGTAAATTTGTTAGATCAAGTCCGTTTTCATGTAAAAAAAAACTTTATCAGCTGAATTTACACAGTTCAGTATTAACTTGCAATAGATGATATAAGAATACTTATCGCTGACCTGCTCTATTGAATATGGGCTGGCTGATATTTGGCACAGTGTTTAATACATAGCGTTGAGTTCTTGTATACAGATATTTCCACATTATTCATGATGAATACACCTGTCCTCCGTGTTTCAGCTCATAGATTTAGTAAATTCTCAGTGCTATCTCCAGTGCTGGGCTCCTGGGACTAAATTTACTAAGCAGGGAGATTGAAAAGTGGCGATGTTGCCCATAGCAACCAATCAGATTCAAGTCATTTTACATACTGGAGAATGTGAGCTTGAGCAAATTTCGGCCCTGGACTCCCATTATTTTGGTGCTGGGATCCTGGACAGGTAAACTCTGTGTATATATTTACAATGTCTGTCAAACCTATAAAGAATGTGATTTTAATGTTATGTATATAGTCACAAGCTTGCCTTCAGCTGGTCATAGCACCCATGTTACCCATTGATGCTTCAAGTATAAATACATAAACCAGTCTACTAACTATGGGATGTTGTCCTTAGCAACCACTCAGATTCTAGCTCAGGGTTGCTGACTCTCCCAGGGATTCTGGGATTTCGGGCACGTCTCCTGGTATCCCAGGAGAGTCAGCAAATCTCCTGAGACCTGGGGGTATATTTACTAAGCTGCGAGTTTGCAGTGCGATTGGAAAGTGGAGATGTTGCCCATGGCAACCAATCATATTCAAGCTTCCAGTTTCATTTTACACACAGGAGAATGTGAACGCGAATCTGATTGGTTGCTATGGGCAACATCTCCACTTTCCAATATCACTGCAAACTCGCGGCTTAGTAAATATACCCCCTGGACTGAGGTAATGATTTTTAATGTACATCCCTGACTCGGTTTGATGAATGGACGGGGTTGACGATGTCAAGCCCCATCCATTCATAGTAAACAAAATATATGTCATCAAGGGGTGCAGGTTTAATCAAGCCATTTGCCTCACCCTCAAGTCTCTAGACAGTAATAGGAAAGTGAGAGATGATTGGTTGCTATGGGCAACATCTCCATATTTTCTTCGTTCAGTAAAGCTAGGCCCAAGCATGTTAATATGTTCCACAATAATACCCCGTTCACACAGACTACCCTGGTAAATCTGTTTTTAACGAGCAGGGTTGTTAGCTGTGGATCTGAATTACCCTGGTAATTAACCCTGTTCACAGTGCTGAATTACCCTGGTAATTCACAAACTACCCTGGTCAACATTGTTCACACTGAACCAGGGTAGTTAGTAGTAATTTTATCGCCATTTACACTAAGCACACTACCCAGATAGTTCATTCAACCTGGGAAGTTGGCTGAATTACCCGCGTAATAGCTCTTTGTGTGAACGGCGTATAAGTAACATTAAAGGTTCATGGTTATGTTCCATAGGGTTTTTGTTGTATCTATGACTGCGTATAGACCAGCTAACGCCAACGCCAAACAATATGTGTGTTTGTGTGTGTGTGTGTGTGTATGGCACAAGGCTTTGTGTTTCTTACTGGTTGCTGTCATACTGGAGATATAAATCAAGTGTTGCTCTTAACAGCTTTGCCAGGATGGTGATCTGCAGGCTGTCAGCATTAGCTTCTGACTGTTTAAAAGACATTCCCTTCTTTCCAATGACATTTCCAGATCCCAGCGGTCTGATGTAAAGTGCCTGGGAGAACATATTTGCTCTGATTCTCCAAACATTCAGATGTTCCCCTCTCTGTTCTGTATCCAGTTCCTGTGCGGCGCAGTGCCTCTAAGACGTACATCTGGAGGGCAGATCAGCTCGCCATAGACAAGATTACTTAGGAAGACCTGTAACATTTAAGTAAACACAGCTATATTTAGGTAAAATAATGATGTGATAATGTACGTAATGATTGTATTATTATTTTAAAAGCTTTCCGATCATTTGTTTTTCCCTTTCGAATGAGAAGGATGAAAATACATATTTTCGTTTGTTAAAAGTAGAGGAGAAGAACGGGACTGCGTTGTTAGAATAATTAGCAGGAACAGTGCACCTCAAACCTCTTGGTTTGGAAATTGCCCTGCACGTAGGCAGGATCAGATTAACAATGGGGCAGGTAGCACTGCAGCCCCAGGCCTCCATCCGAAAAAAGGCCCACACCTACGGCCAATCTTCACCCTCCCAATGAAATGCATGAGGACAAATGTCAGTGACTGATNCAGCCTGCTTGAACTCACTTAGATGCCATTACTGGCGTCTAAGTGGGTTTAAATAGGCCCGACGGCCTCCAGCGGTGACGTCACAACGTCATGATGTCCTTACATTATGTGGGGGGCTCGGCTGCCCGGGACTTTATGAGGGCAGGCTCAGGAAATGGGAAATAATGCCACTATGTGGGAGGAGAGATGTATGGTAAAAGTAAGTGAGGGCATTGTAACTGTGGAGAGTTTAGGGTCCGTGGATTCTATCTCCCTATAATCACTGGACTTCACCTTGCCCTCATGATCCAACATCTTTAGTCTGTGTCCGGTCCAGTAGTATGTTAACTTAAACGCTCCGAAAGCGAGAATGAGGGAGGTTTCTGAGAATATGTTTAAACAACGTTTGGTGAATATAACAATGAACTCAACTGAATCCTGAAGAAAAGTTCTGTACAATTATCCCATTGAGGTTGTATCATAGGAATATATGTTTATAATGTTTATAAAACAATGTTATCTATTTAATATTGTAGCGCTTTCACTAACTTACAATTTGTTAGATTACCTTGGCGTGTGTCACATATATTGCTCGTAGTACAGTATTTGATGTGATAAAGCGATCCCCAAAACTTTTATACCTAATTTTAGGAATATTTTCTAAATGTTGAGATAACAAAGTTACTGGTTCTCAAACTGACTTTGTGCCAGATACTGCAGCAGTACCAGAGGTCCAATTTCGGATACTGCAATAGACCACTACTCTCGCTCTTAATGCATAGTACTCAAGGGGTGAATCCTGCTGCCCTTATTGAATTATATGCAGCCCTAACCCCACACACCGGACCAGACATACATACAAACTTACAAGCGTAAAGTTACTAGTGGGTAAAACCATGTTGAATTACAGGGGAGGTAAAATGAATGTCAGTGTTTGCATGCAGGAAGAATACTTTATTGTTGCATGTTGCACACAGATACTGACCAGCGTTACTGTTACACTGTTATTAGACTTGAGCTGGAAACATCATCTCTCAACTCTAATACTGTTTGCAACTAATGATATTTACCTCCCCTGCAATTCAACATGGTTTTACCCACTCGTAACTTTACACTCGGAAGTCTGGATCTGAGAGGAAGCATATGTGTTTCCTGCTCTGTACCGCTTTGCTTTCACTAGGAGAACCAGGACGGATCTGGATACAGAATCCTGCCTTAGTCCACTCTGGCATCTGCGCAAAGGTGTCATTTGACAGAAGATGCCCCCCCCCCTTTACGTAAATTAGATTCCAGCCCTTTATCATTAAAAACAAAAAGCTCTGCAATTGCTATCTGAACGTTTAATAAATCTTTAATCAGAACATTAGCAGCAAATATTGTGTAACGGGAACTGTTTGGGTTTGTCTGGCGCTTGCACCAAAGTTCTGCTTCTATTATGTTTCATGGAACATGTGAACTATTTTGAAAATAGACTCTCTTGCAATTCATTTATAATGCTAAATGACTTTTTTTTTCTTGGCTATCTCCCTGGAGTGTCATGTTTCATTCTTATAGCTGAGTAAGTATTCCGTACATTTATTATCATTCAGAAGAAAAATGCTTCTAATCTTTTTTTCATACGCCACAGAGATATTTAGATGATGTGAACATTCTTGCGAGTCTCGGCTATATTGGCTTGCTGTGTTTTCTTTCAGCTCTCTAATATACAAGTCATATTGTAATAGGTGTTTTAGTATTGAGTTTTCTTGGCTTACATATCCTATCTCTTGCCACAGTTACTGAAGGGTTTCGTATTGGTGGCTGCATTACGGTACGCAAACAATCTTCCCTCCAAGTTCAACTTTACACCATTCTACAGTTTCTTTTCCCAGTGCAGTAGAAGCATGAACACCGGATCTGATTTCAGTGAAATCTGGATTTACCGTTTCCAATCTTTCTAAAGGAGTCAATGTCATTGTATCCAACTGTTCCTGAATATCAGGGAGACTCCCTAAAAAGTGGGTGATCTCCCTGACTCACATGAAGTGTTGGACACTGTCCCTGATACTGTTGGGTTCTAGAGGTCACTGCAGAATGGTGACAGAGGACCACTATAGCTGGCCATACACTATGCAATACATTGTTCCAATTGACCAGCTTTAGTCAAGAATGGGCAAAACCACGTTGAATTGCAGGGGAGGTAAATTTCATTAGTTGCAAACAGTATTAGAGTTGAGAGATGATGTTTCCAGCACAAGTGTAATAACAGTGTAACAGTAACACTGGTCAGTATCTGTGTGCAACATGCAACAATAAAGTATTCTCCCTGCATGCAAACACTGACTTACTCCCCCCAACTACAATTCAACATGGTTTTACCCACTCTTGAAAAATCTTTCGATTGGAACAATTTATCTTATAGTGTATGGCCAGCTTTAGTCATTAGTGCCTAAAGATCTGAATCTGTCCCAGAATGCCTATGGTGATGACCGTTTTAATGGATGCCAGGACAGGAAGTATNACAACATGACTTCAATATTACGGACTTTAAAAATACACTCTTTTTTGTTATCTTTTAGCTAAGTCCACTGATTTTATGTGCACACTGGACCAGATTCAGATCTTTAGGCACTCACAACTTACTCAAGAGTAGGTAAGACAATGTTGAATTGCAGGGATAAATGAATAAGGATAAATTTCCCTGTAGACAACACTATTGGGAAGTTTTCCTGATGGTCACACGGTCACCACGCAGCAGTGTCGCTAAAGATTTCCCACCAACTTGACCACGTATATAATCTCATCATCGACCTTGAAAGAGGAACTTCAGAGAGAGCGTCTACTATATCATGGTGCCCTCTGCTACAGTGTGCCAGCTCCAGATCCTTATAAACCACATGTAATACAACTGCATTGAGAGGGGTTTCCTGACTAATGGAAACCCCCCTGTGTTGGCCATTGATAAGCTCTTAGCTGCACCACCCTACCCTTTTTCAAATCCAGGGCCTAATTTGCAGGGACACTGGGGATGTTGCCCCTAGCAATGCCCCTACAATCTCCTTGCTTAGTAAATTTAGGCCCAGGTCTATCTCATATGATCTTATGACAGCAACTAATAAAAGATTGTCAGCAAGTAATTAGAATTTTCTTAACCAGACCCGAGAGTCCCAGCGCTGGCATCTAGTTGAATCAGTAATAGTCATACACATCATTTTAAGACCTTTTATGTATATAGGACAGTTTTAGAGCTTTAGATCTTCAGTTTGCAGCGAAACAGCAGAAAAATTACATTTAATTTCCCCTTGGCTTCGAAACGAGCCAGTCTCAAGAGGAAAAGCGATTCGAGCTCTGTTTGTATTAGTAGAGAAATAATTACAAGTACCAGCAAACCCGCAAACAGCAAATAAACCTTATGAATAAATCAATAATGGGAACTTAGAATCACACAACCTGCCCCGCTCCTCACTCATAGGCTCATATTGGAAACGTGTAAAGAATAACCACAGGAAAGAAAATAATGAATAAAACCAGTGACAGACAAAAATACGTTTCTTTTCAGACGTATTGTTCCCTTAAGCCCAGAATAGATTTGTTCCATCTTCGGGTTACAAAAAATGAGATCACATTCAGCAAGTTTCATTATGTTTTATATAAGAGTGGCTAATGAAAGTTCAGCTAATGGACTTGCCATACCTTTCTTTAAGCTGTGCTATCACAGATGATTCTAATGCTTTGGATTGTATGCTCCAATACGACCACTGCTACCAAAATGAGAGTAATAGGAGTCCTACCTATTAATTATGCATTATGGACCTTCTGGTGCAGGAAACTGCTCCACAGGTTAAGCAAAACACAGGTATAAGATATCTGTATTGCTATGGGCATCTCCACTTTTAGCATACCTCCTAACTTGGCGTGGTCCGGGAGAGGTACACATAAGCCCCGCCCCTGGTCATGGGCGACTCTGCCCCTATCACGCCCGACTCTGCCTCCAGTCACGGCGACTCTGCCAAAGCCTCACCCCCCGTAAGGCTCATCCCTTTTGGTGCCGCAAGTTGCAGTAAATGATAGGAAACAAAGTTTGTCCCCTCAGCGGGACAAACTTGGAGTCGGAAGAGACAGCGGGACAGTTGGGAGGTATGGTTTTGGGTCAAGGAAAATGAAAAGCTGGTATCCCCAACCCCTATTAAAGCCAAAAAATCTTTAATAAACATTATATTTTATATCCATAAAAGGGGCAGATATTAAACCTATTTTATACATATTGGAGATATTGGTGCCTCTCCTAATTAGTCTCAGTCCTAAGTTGGTGCTTCTGCAAAGTAGTCTCTGTCCTATGTGCCATTATGTGTATGTGTATCTGTATGGTATGTGCTATGCTCATGCATGGAAAGGTACTGTTACTGATCTTCATAGCATTGGGACAGACCTCTGTAACCTGCCTGCAGATGTCAGCACTAAACTGTCAGCTGCTGACAAGTGCCGAGTGCTGTGTTAAAAGAACCTGCGAGCTTAGAATTGTTTTTTCTAAACAATACTGAGATTTGTAGTTTGACAAGGCCAGGAGAGCCGCAGGTTGTCTACCCATGCACTATAGGATTGCTTTACCCCAATATACCACCCCCTCTATGTAAAACAAAAAGTCCCAGCATGCTTCAACTGCACTGACATAGTAGATACCTGGCAATGCATGCTGGGACGTGTAGTTTGACAACACCTGGAGAGCTGCAGGTTGCCCACCCCTGTGCTAGGCCATGTGTTTCTGCATAGAAATAGTATAATGAAGATTTTGCAATGGAATGGAATAATACTTTCATATTATATATGTCATGTGGACGGAATGCTGGAAGAATGTAAAGTGTCCCATTTTCACATTTTATATTTAGTATCTGTCATACCTTGGCATCCCCAGCAATATAATTGAGTTGTTGGAACCTGAAGTGTCCAAATTCCTTGCTTTTTCATCATATTGTCACTCTGAAATGTTGAAATAGTAAAATATGTGTGACTCTTGGAAAATACTAATCTGTTTAGAATTTCTTTCTTTACAGGACATACAGTCGAAGTAAAAACATCTGAATGAGATTTGAATGAGGTTTATTCAAATTGGTAAAGGTGCACATCTACTAAAATAATAATAATAATATATAATAATATATCCAATCTATCCAGGTGAAATATATACCAGATATTACCAAAACGTCTACAGGCCATAGCATGGGAGGTAATATCTAAAGCATAATTATATATATATATATATATATATATATATATATATATTTATATATTTATTATTGTAGTTAGTCTACCCTTAACATAAAATTTGTCTCCGAAAACGCGTCAGCACAGGAGCAGGATTGTGGAAACCGGACCAACACCAGGAGCTATGTGCCTCCATCCATCTCCAGGGAGCAATCAGATTTGGGTTATAAGATTGTTAATTTATCATTTGGATTATGTTTTAATGGTTGATACTTTGAAGGTGTATGATTGACTATTTTATTATTATTTTATATATTTTATTTGGAATGCATAATAAACTTTATTGTTTAAAATAGTTTTTAGTTCTGTCTCTATTTGGAGAACGGAATTTTTCGTTGAATTGAATTCTGGATGATAATATAGTTTCTTACCCACATTTTGCAGAGACACTAAGGGTTTGGTCCTTGGTAGTAGACCCTCCAGTGCGAATGAAGGACAGCAATTGATTTGGATATACAGTTACTGTATTTCAGGCTGTGTCAAGTTATAATGGCAAACACACCCATTCAGTTGGTCAGGATGGCCGGAGCTGGCGCACTACACTACACACTGCTGGCAGTGTTGCTTATTATTACTGTNCTCCTCAAAATCTGAAGGACAGTTCCTGTTCCAGACGTCAGCTTTCTTGTGTTGCGTGCTAAAATCCATTTGTACAGCAGAAGTAGGCAGTTCATGTTGTTGTTGAGATCTATCCCGGTATGTTCTACTAACTAATGATGGAAAGGATACCCTGGGATTTGTTGTTCAACAACAACTAAAGGAATGAATACACTATTTGCTGTAGAGAGGAAGATAAGCGTATGCATTGGAAACTGTAACCAAGATACAATTTCTGTTGGCAAAGGAATAGGTCAGACGAGAATATTTTGGAATTTCAGACAGGTTAGCTTTAGATTAATAGATACAGAGTTATTTGTTTAAATAGATAGATGCATGCAATAGTTTGCTGGACTACATTTCTGCATTCCAGCGGAACCTCACAAGCTGGCAATCCGAATGCTTGACCAATTTTCTAGACTAAACCTTCCTAAAAAAAAGATTAGTGGTGCCAGGTGCATTTATCCTTAAGTGCACTCTTAAGTGCACCAGGAGGATGGTAGAGGTAGTCCTTCTCTGATATGAATGAAACATCCAGTGTCATCTATGGCATGGCGAACATGGGTATTATTGCTATAGGGCCCCGAGAGGAGAAGCCACACACAGTGCACCCATGGGAGGCTTGTCAGGAGTGACAGCTTTAAGCTGTCAGTGACTGGCAGATTAGACAACACACTGCACTCTGTCTATGAGTGCTGAGCACTCCCTGCAATAGTAAATATGCTAGTTAAAAAAAAAATTATCGCGGTATAAAGGTAAACAAATACACATTGATGATAATTATATGGTCACAGAATATATTACAGAACGATAGCTCAATATTTTTCTGGGAATCAGTTATTTATGTCGGCGTGGGTTTTATGCAAGGAGGCTGAGACAGGGTAAAGCGAGTCACAGCTAAACAGGTACAAAATCACTGGTCATTCATATCTGAGTGCAAATCAGGCATCAGGGGTGTTTTGCCGGAGGGAACGGGAGAGGGACACAGTCAATGTATAGTAAGGGGTGTGCGCAAGCAAATATACCAGGTCCATGGTCATCTGCAGATGTAAAAAGGACTGTTTATGAGAATTCCAAATCCCAAACATGACCTATTACACAAAATACTAAGATGGTGGCCACAGGGGTTCTTGGTGTGCTGCCTGGTGACGTTCCCTGCAGAATGGAAGGCGCGGTGGGCCAAACCAGTTCCATAGCATCATCAGATACTAGGCAAGAGATTCAACATTGTCATTTATAGGCAGTTGTTAGCCTAAAAACAACCTACAACCCACAGGGCTGAATAAAGTAACACATGGGCCTTGGACTGAAAATGATAAAAGGCCCAGTAGTGTGGAATGTGTGGTACTGACTACTGTTGTATATGGTGGGCCACTTAATCACACTGTGTCCTCCTTCATCACACTGATACCATTAGCTGCAGCACCATGGGCCTATTTAACAATGGAGGCCTGGGGCTGTAGTGTCATTAGCCTCATTTATAATTAAGCCCCGATTTACTGGACCACCCAACATGACCCATGCCACCAAAATGGCGCATTCCACCAGAGGTTCCTGAATGTCCAACAGTCAGTTTCTATGGTAACCAACAAGTTCAAATGGTTTTAAGCTTCATTTAGTTGATTAAAACCAGGTGAGTGACAGTTGGAAGCTCAGGAGCGGAGTATTGTGTACCTGGTGAAATGGGTCACGTTGGAGGATCTGATGTCTCTGTCTCAATCAGCAGCTGCTGTACATAGATTCTATTATTTGTAATCATCAAACATTTTACCTCTCCCTAAGGCCTGTACCAGTTCCATTCACAGGATCATGCCCTTGGCAGAAGACGTTTTTTTACTCTTTGGATGCTTTACATTTAATCCATGTATTGTCCATTCTTTTTAGATACAGGAGACAGTAAATTAATCTTGACATAACGCGCTGTCATTTATGCTGTACTTACTGTAACATATTTTAAGGTAATCAAATGTACTTCATCCAGTTACAACGTGATGCATTGTATGTCTTGGCCAAGATGTTCTAAATAATGCTTACTTGTGCTGTGCCCAAAGTTTATTCCGGTGTTGAAAGCATTGTGAATTGGACGGTGTACAAATTCAGCTCCTGTAATTCATTGAACAATGTCTATGCACTGATACATGTCTCTACAACACAATGCATATGTCTTCATTGGTAGTATTTTAACTGTTAAAAATTCAAAGTACACAGAGCTAAAATATAAATATATAAAAATATAAAATATACAGAATAGCCGAAATGAGAGCTAACAAAATGCAATTTAATACACAAATATCAACAGTGTTTATTAACAAATGTGATTTATAAGAAACAGTGGCAAGTAAACGTTTGTAATGCTGGTATATACGCTTATTGATGGCTGGATAGCAGTCTTAACGCAATCGCAATGGCTTGGAGAAAACACAGTCAGGGCAAAACGCGTTAGTGGAGTTTGAGCTGTTCTTTCTTGTGGGTAGAAACAAACTAGGTGGTCACCATCCTGGGCTTCGCATTACCTCAACCTATCCAGGTGAAACCTATACCAGATATTACCAAAATACACCATTGAAACATCTACAGGCCATAGCATGGGAGGTAATATCTAAATTATCATTTTAATTTGGCTGGCCCCTTTGTATAACATGGAGGCACTCACTGAATGAACGCCATACAGCAGTAGTTCCCAAACTTTCGAGTTCGAGGCACACTTTCGAGTTCGAGGCACCCTTAGGGTCTCCCCATTTTTTAAGTTTATGAGTAAAATAGTGTAGTGACTATTTAGGTAAAGACAGGAATACTTCAGATTGATCTTGTGTTGCTCCTACACAAGAAGTAAAATTGTGCTTCTAAGATACACTTACAACGTGCCACCCTGTAGGAAAAGACATTTTGTGGCACCCCAATGAGAACATCGTGGCACCCCAGGGAGCCTAGGCGCACAGTTTGGGAACCACTGCCATACAGGACTCCATGATGTATCCTGACACAGCGGACTCCTCACTAGCTCCGTCATATAACCAGCACATCCTCACAGAGAACAAAGAAACAAGGAAAAAGTCTCTTCATACTGGTTTCACGCCAGAACTGTCACACTTGTATGCATTGAGCTGCCATATAAAATATATTAACAAAGATAAGAAAACATATGTAACGTATTAGATGCTACTAGGTGTCCTCATTAATCAGCAGCTTAAATGAGTTGGAGCTATCAACTAACACTGTATTGTCTGACAATTCCCTTATTCCATGTTGTTTGCCTTAATTCTTTCCTTTTTAATTCCCATGCAATACAAAATTACTGTTTTCAGGAATATGACTGATTGCTTAGTCCTGGCGATGGTTTACATAACACATTAGACATGCATGTGTCTCGACAGACAAATAGTTAAATATGAAGAGGCTCACAGTCACTGGTGAGCAGATAGATAGATAGATAGATAGATAGATAGATAGATAGAGAGATAGAGAAATAGAGAGATAGAGAGATAGATAGATAGATATGAGATAGATAGATAGATAGA
>JABWIB010001301.1:11071-26202 GCA_016617825.1 Platyplectrum ornatum
CAATATTTCGTAAAGAGCAGTTTGTTCTCATTTTGTCTAAGTACAAGTTCCCAATAGAAATATTCTACGTTCAGCCGATTTCAGCTTTGATGAAGCCACATTTAAGCTTGGTTTAGAAATAATATGGTCAGGCCGGCAGTGGCGTCCATGGAAGGTAAGGTGACTTTCAGGCACAAAAACTGCCTTGAGGTCTCTGCATGCAGCCCTAGACGGAAAGGGTGCTTTAAACTCAACTTCAAGGAAGATAAATTAATGGACGGAAAGGTGGAAAGGATTCCTGTGTAAACATCAGGCCAGGCGCACTGTATGATGTCCTGTTCATCTTGTTTTCAGATACATGAGNAGACCTGTAATGAGTGGACCAGGTCTCTATGACCCCACAACCATTATGAATGCAGATATTCTGGCATATTGTCAAAAGGAAGGATGGTGTAAGCTGGCTTTCTACCTGCTCTCGTTTTTCTACTATCTTTATGGGTAAGTTGGTTTTTGGCTCAGATTTCCTCCACCCTAATTATAATATTACAAGATTTTCTCTTTATGGAACGATAAATGGTTAAATGGGATGCAAATGAGAGAGCAGCAAGAGGCTGGTGTCTGGCAAGTCTCCCAGACATAAAAGGGTACATGAAGGTATAGACATGCTGCAACATACCAGGTACCTGATATAAATTCCTATAAAGCTTTATCAGGTTTCAGCTATGCTAGTTCCACAACAATTGACAGCTGGAGGTTGCATACACCTTTTATTCTCTATTTAAAACAAATCACATGAGAGAGGGATTAATTATAATAAAATACTGAAACATTTCAAGGGAGCTTTTTTTTTTTTAGTTCCACTTTATTATGTTTTCTAGGAATTTTAAGATATTATTATTATCATTATGGGAGTTGTTAATGGGTGAAGGGGGTTATTCCAAATAGTGGATGCNGCTCAGGAGAAGTCCTGAAATTGTATTAAGTGTTGCATACCCTGAGTCTTGAGATGCGTGATGATATGTATGTGGATGCCGNATTCATGGATTTTAGTAATATTCTCTAGTTTCCATTAACACGCTTTGTTTTCTTTTACTTGCAGCATGATTTACGTTCTGGTGAGCTCCTAAGGACACGTCGCTCATAATGCAAATTCCAGTTAAACTGCATGCAAACTATACCCACAGAGCATCTGATCTGACAAGATACTGCCGCAACAGCCAGTAAGGTCCCCAAGACCACATATACTTGAGGGGGGAAACNATGGCTTCCCAGTTTTTAAAACGGACGGACACACTTTGTGTCTGCTGGAATTTTTTTTTTTCGTTCATCTTTTATGAAGACTAGAAAATTGTGTATATTTATATTTCTTATTTGCTGCTCTTTATTCAACATGTACCATTATATTTTTGCTTTTGCAGAATGTTTTTCAGCACAGTTCCTATAACTGCTATAGCTAGAAGTGGTTTCATTTAAATACTCTTATGCATTATTCAGAGTAAACTGGTTTTTGTAACTGTTTAGTGTATAATCCCTTTACCGACATCATTTATTATATTTTATAAGTAAGGGAAAGTGGTTGCTTTACAGTCCTGTGGAAATATTGTCTATCTGCCCATTTGATTCTACAATTCGCTCAAAATGGGACTTTTTTTCCCAGATGGACTTTTAGGACTGCAGGTCTGGATCTGATAACACCAGGCTCACATACAGGGTACTACTGGCTGATAACTTGTCAATAAATGATCAGGAAATAATTCTCCAATCGCTGCTGCTAAAGTACCTTTGTAATTTGATGTTTTTTCCATTGTAGTTGTACTTGGGGGAGTTTTACAGGGGGATACGTGTGTAATTTATAAGATGCAAGCATCTGTACATACCTAAGCATTCACACAGCTGCTGTCATCCCACGTGCTGTCACTTGATCATTTGATACATCTCCATCTACTAACCCTTTTGATTACATTTTTGGTTCTGCTTATTTGTATACGCTTATTTCTATATAACACTATATGCATGGTCCACATCTCCATTTATTCCATTCTGAAAACTCCAAATATCTTTTTCTAGTCCTGAACAACACAACACAACAATGCAATATAATATACCAATAAAAGGCTATGAGATGACAGATAACACATGCTTTCCTTGGATGTCGTTTCATCTGCAAACCTTCTGTGCTGCTGTGGAAAGGACCACTTTGTACTGCAACGCCAAAACCAGTGATCTTTATGTGCAAGTTGCCAGGGAGAGCTCAGTGCTTCTGAGAACCTTTCACTCACTGAATACCACTGATGAGGCNGCATCATAGGAAGAAGAGTTATCATTCAGACCTGTTAGCCCAGAATATATAGATTGCATTTTCTGCACTCNGCTATAGTGCCCACTGCTGCTAAAAATGAGGATTTACAGGGATAGATAGGGAGGGTGCCTCTTAAGTACTCCCTCGTAGAATTAGTGTATGTAAATATAGACACCAATACATTAAGTCCCGCACTGCCATGCTAGCATAGCAATGTAAACAGTAGCAGAAGGGAAGGGACAAAAAAAACCAGCATGGATAAAATTTACTAAAATGTGCAACTGGGAAAAGTGGGGAATTGCCCACAGCAATCTATCAGATTAAAGGTAGGTTATATTCTACATACTAGAAAATGTTAGCTAGAATCTGACTGCATCCCTTCTTTTCCAATCCCGCAGTTTAGTAAATTTGGGCCCAGGTGTCTGTCCAAANAGACTTGTTCTATGGTACTAAGACTTTTATCAAAACTGGATCCTATAAGCAACTATACTATTCTGAGTTTACGAAAAAAAAACATTTGTTCCACACATGCAAATATATGACCNGCCACTTTCAANGCTTTTCTGCTGTGGTTCCAACTCTAAACCTGTCCTTAGGATTCATCATCTGTTCTTAAAATGAGCGCAAACCTCCCCTTACTGTGTCCCAAATAGCTACTCTGGATATATAAGAAGCAGATTACCATTTAAAGGTGTTTATATNATTGCTGCACTTTCTATAATACGTTAATGGTGTCAGACTAATAATAAAAGCTGGAGAAGACAAATGAGCAGGGTGAAAACCTGTGTCGGAATTCCAGAGTCGATAGTGGGAAAGTCACTCTCAATACAATACACCAAGTAATAACAGAACAGCTGGAAATAATTTATTGGCGGAGATAGTAATGCAGCACCGCAATTATATGTCTCTACTCTACAACATCTGAAGAGACTAAAACCGGAATGACTTTTGATTAGTGCACTGACAGCTAGGTAAGGAAACCTGCAGAGGGGTCATCTGGACAGCGCTCGGCCAGCCTCTTCAAGATATGGCGGAGGGTGTGACATCTTTTCACGAAACTCATTGACAAAGTTATATTGCTGAAAAAAATAAAATATTCTGTTTGGTATAAATGTTTAAGTAAAAATGTTCGGTCTCTTATAATGCAGCGCTTATTAGGCACATTTACTTTTGATTTTGTATATCAAACACACTTTCTAATCTATATAATCGCCAATATAAAAACGTGGGTGCAAAGGCCAATAACAACATCTATAAATTGCTCAAGAGAAAAGTTTAGTGAATAATTAACATCTGCAAAGAGAAACCAGCAAGGTACAGTTTGAGTGGTTTTTTGATTCCCCCCAAAAAACAAGCACAAAAAACACAGCATGAAGTGAACAGACACTTTGATGTACACAGATGGAGCAACAACTAAAACATTAAAGGAGAGATGTAAACACCTGTTTAACAGCAGACAAAACAGACCAATCTTTACTTCCAGCAACCAATCAGATTCTCTCTGTTTTCTATTACATACTGGAGAATGTCATGGCCCTTATTTAGTGAATAATACTGCAATCTGATGGTAAGGGAGGGCACAGAGNCACTGCCTGACCCTAATGCTGGCTATACACCAGTGAGATCCATCGCTGGTGCTAAATGCACATGCAATGTACATGAAATCAGGGGTGATTTACCTGAACCTTGCCTGCAGCAGGCAAGATTCACCAATGCGATTATGGGAGTGCTCATCACATCATCACACCTGATATCGGCCTGGTGTATGGACAGCATTACGACTGGTTCCTAGGTTTTTTTTTTTTTTTTTTAAAGGAGATATACATGGTATATAAGTATCAGTCACCCATAATGTTTAAAGTGTTGCAGTAATAAGGAATACAGGAAAGCATAAAAAAATAAATTTATTTAACCACATTTGCAGGAAGCGTTTGCATTTGCAATCCATCACTCAAACTATAAATATATTTTNCTTAAACATGTTGCACATTTGAAATAATTTTCAAAGAATATTTCTTTTGCGATCAATGCTTCCACGTAGTATAANGACCAAAGAAACAAGACAGAAGACGGCTGTCTAATAATAAGTATGTTTAGATTTCACTATGTAACAGTGGATGAATGAAGGATAATGAGACAGGCAGTAAAGTTACCTTAACTGTTTGTATGGCTCCTGGGCCCCTTACAGATCGGACAAGGTCTATAGTTTGCTGTGGTGTAATAGAGCTGTTCATCTGCAGTAGTAAACATGCGGCAACTGTATTGAAGAAATTCAGTGTCAAAAAGGTTATCATTCATAACAGAGAGTGTAATACACTTATAACAATGTGGAGTTTAAATGCACTCCTGAGAAAGGGAGTCTGCGCCTCCTGCTATATACCAATTGGGCTGTGGTTTCCCACTATCCTCTGTTCCATTCTCCCCACATGTGAGCAGACAGCTGTATACCTCCAGCTGCTGTGTGTGGTTATAGCTTGATTATCATGATGGAGTATTAGCAACTTTATAAAAAGAAAAGCAAAGCATTAAGATACTCACTCAGACAGGAACGTCCCAAGCCTCCGTAACAGCTGAAAGAGATGTAACTATTAGCAGCATAATTATATACAAGATTGCTAAATATATATATATTCACATCCCGTCCCAGAATTTCTGGAACCAGATTGGTGTTGTGAATGCAGTAGCTTCAGAAGCTTCCCTATATTTGTAAATCAGAAAACATCCTGCATTCAATCATAAGCAATACTGGCAGACACCAACAGAAGAGGACTAAGAACACCTGGCACATACTGTATTAAAACCCTCCTCCGGCTGTCAATGCAGGTCTGCAGGTCCTTCAATAATTTGCGGCATTCGTCAAGCTGTGGCACATCTCCGTCCAGGAACGGGTAGTGGTAGACAACAAGATCCTGCTTGCTGTATTCTTGTAACAGAGTTGGTACTCGGTACAAGGACAGCTCCGACAGCGTACACAAGACAAACACATCCTGGATTGCCTGTCTCTTGATTTCCTCTAGAAAGACACAATATGCAAAAGTAACATGAAGGATGTCGCTGCAGAACCAATGTCTAATGTTCTTTAAATGCAGGGTCCACAGTGGCCGATATTAGGTGGTGGCAAAAGTACTGCTGGTGATCAGCCAGATAAGCTAAGCCTGTCAGTAGACATTTCTCCCAGAAGTCTTTTGACTGAGGAAAATGCTTTAACGAAATACATAAAAGGCCCAGACAATAGCCCAGATCAGAGCATATTTATTTTAAGTAGGTTTAAATTATATATATTTCCACATAGTTTAGTCTACTTTGAATAAGCGGTGTGCAAAGTTTTTATATACTGGAAGCTGCATTTAATGTTTTTATATACTGCATTTTATGTGTTTATATACTGGAAGTTGCATTTTGTGTTTTTATATACTGGAGGCTATTGAATCACAACCACATGCCTTTATAGAATCAAAAACTGTAAAAGGTCAGTGAAGGAGCTGCAGTTATTTATTTGATATTATATGTTTTATACGTTTTTATATAGCACTTCATTTTTAAAACACATATTTACATCAGTTGCTATTTTAGTAAACAGCCAATTAACCTACTAGCATGTTACAAGAGCACCTAGAGGAAACCCACACAGACACAAAGAGAACAGTCAAACTCCACACAGATNAGGAAATCATGACCTCAGCTATGTGATGCAGAAGTGCTAACCACATGAACCTCTGCAATAGGGTCCGGAATTCCAATTTGAGAATAAAAAAAACACAAACCAAAGCAATGCAAGTCAGTATCGTAAAGGGTCAGAATATGAGTGTTTGTGTGTGTGTAATAGATATATATATATATATATATATATATATATATATATATATATATATATATATATAGCACTCCTATCCTTACAACTCTCCTTACAAGGAAAAAACTACATAAAATGGTGACACATCTTACTAATTACTTACCAATATTATGAAGTAGGTTCCTTTTGACGTTTTTAAACTTGCAGCCTGAAAATACAAAGAAGCTATTAAGACAAACACACGTCTATTACAAGATTCTGCAAGTCCTACAAGCCATGGCTGGATGCTTATAAAATATCAGTGACACCAAGAAGTCATGAAAGCTATAACAAAGATACCTGGAAGAGGACCGATTGCTAACATGTAAGCATAATTTACTGCTTCAAGACTGAGCCTACAGGAAGAAAAAACAAAACAAAACTGCATTTAGTGAGCATCATATAATAAATATACAACAGTAACAAAACATGAACAAACGGTAATACACCAGACAAATTGTACAAGACTGAAGCCAACTAGTACCACGTTCGCACAGAGGGCTATTACCCGGGTAATGAACAACCCGGGTACTGTGCTCTGTGTGAACGGCGCTAAAATTACTACTAACTACCCTGGTTCTGTGTGAACGGTGTAGGACCAGAGTAGTTTGTGAATTACCAGGGTAATTCAGCACTGTGAACAGGGTTACTTACCAGGGTAATTCAGATCCACAGCTAACAACCCTGCTCGTTAAAAACAGATTTACCAGGGTAGTTTGTGTGAACGGGGTAAAAGAGGATTCTTAAGTACATTTTTACTGTAGTTGCCTACAGTAGTTTTGTATACCTTTGGATCACTCACATGAGATTACCTATGTGGGGTTTTCTACAATCAACAAAGTTTCAATAAACCCCCAAATCTTAGGCTACTAATTGAGATAGAGAGTTGTGCAAGGTCTCAATTGAAACCTCTTTATTTGCTACGATATATATCACAGCACAATATTTCAATAAAAATGAAAACTGTGCCCTTTTCAACTCAAAATATTGATTTTCCCAAAAAGCCATTTGTATATTGCAAGACTCTCCAGGATCGTTCACATTGTAGTTAATAAATCCTCAGAACTTTACTTTAGGATCACTTTACACTCATGGCAGCATTTATTACTCTGAATTTAATTGAATTTGATTTGATGTGGAAGGACCTATAAGCAAAAAAATGTCTATGAGATTTAATAAAAATGTTAATAGACATTTTATTGCAACATGCCTTTCATAACATTTTTTGTATATCTTACATTTAATCAATGATTGATATTGTTTTAAATCAACTATCTGGCGCTCAGTGTTACAGAACTCCTATTTCATGCTATAGCCATATATGAATGGTAGAGATAATTTACCTACCAAGACACTTGGAACAGTGTTTCCTCATGTTCAGATGGTTCCTCATCTGAAGAGTCAAAGTCATTATTGCTCATGTTTTCCGATATTCCACCTGTAATCAGTCCAATATAACTTAATGTGAGTGTTTGAGCAATGCCCTGCACTGTGTACTCAAATAAAATTAGTGTCATTTACTATCTGAATATCAACAAGAGTCGCTAAGCCACAGAGCATAACACATAAGACCTGATTCTGAGTTTCTAATGGCCGCAGCGTGCTACCGCCAGGTACTCCAGATTCAGTGCTGCGGAAGAACATAGCTGTGAACTGAGCACAGGGAGAGGGGCAGCCCATATGTCCTCATCCGTGCGCTAAGCTAAACAGCCAAGAGGCTCCGGATGCTCTAATGTATATACGCAGTCCTCACTGTGTATATTACTGTAGTTACTGCCGGCTTTTATGAATCATTTATAGTAAAATAAACCTTAGCCCTGCTTATTGCTAGCGCTAGCTACCTGCTAACTGCGCATGTGTACATGAGACAAGGGCGTGGAAAGCCCCTTTTCTCATTTACATGAGTCGAAGTTGCAAGGATGCGGAGACAGATGGAAGGAGCGCAGATCCGCAAACAGCAGCTTAGAATCAGGTTCATAATGCTGTTAGAACCAATGGAGCCTGCAAATATATGTTCATAGATGAATTAGGATGATATTGAATTAACTATGAAAGTGCATCATATTAGCTATAGCTGATCCTCAAAGTATTTGGGACACATGGCACTACACCCCAGATCTCACAAGACAGGCTTCCAATAATACCACAGGCATCTGATACCTGCATTACCATGATAAAAAAAAAGTGCGGGCAAAATAAGAGTAGACTGGGCATAACCAAACGCTGAACGGCAGGGACGGCAAGTATACACTGTGAAAACAGAATTAGAGTTAAAATCTAAAGTTTCAAAGCCCAACTCTAATTTACAAATGAATCCTAAAGCTATGCAATTTATGGCTCTTTGTGTCGAAGTAAAGTGCTTTTTCTGCATGCAGCTGAATTACAATCCATTTACACACCTCACATGGCAACACACAAAAGTGCAACTCTAAAATGCTTTATTTCTTTAAATCTGTATGACATCCTAAAATACAATAAAAAGAAGTAGGCAGCATCTGGCACCTGCATTGTTCCATACAATTTATCACTGTGCTTGTACAAAGACAGATGCAGCACCATTTGTAAATAAAGGGTATATGTGAGTCCACACTTCCGAGAGTGCCACTCGCTTTGCAATTGCAAACAACTGGCTGCAAAAGAGCTAAACACACACAACTCCCCATCCCCAATCCTACCAGACTAGATCCAATTTCCAGTCCTCTGCATTAATCTCCAATTTCGCAAGTAACGGGAAGAATTGATATTTCGCGCCACAGCGAGACATCTTGGATGTGGGCAAAACATAATACGTATAAATTCTCTCCATAGAAAGATAACCCATTGTTACTGTGTGTAACATACAGAGGTCTCATATACATGAATATTATTAGCATTCCGCGCGAATTTGTTTTAAAAACTATCCGTTCTATGAAAACCACTCAGAAGGTGCCCATAGTAAAGATGACACCGCTCAGCTAATCCGCCGATGCTTAGAGCGGTGCCTCTAGAGTTGTCACAGGGGAAGGAACGTCATGACGTCATGACGTATGTATTTACCATACTACCATACAGTATACCATAGATACACAACATCCATGATGCATATATATATATATATATATATATATATATATATATATATATACACATACACATACAACACACACACACACAGTATGTGTTTATTACACAATATTTGTGTGTGTAATATATTATCAGAATTTTAATGTCCTTGGATTATGCAATCTGATTAATAATACTCCTTTCACACTGCACCAAATACCCTGATTAATGTCACATCACGCTCGGGCTACTGGGTTAACAGGACCTGTATCTAGAGACCCGGGAATTGAACTTGGGATTTTTGTGTTATTCCTGGGTCCAACACGGGTAGCTGGCAATGTGAGTGGGCCAACCCTGGTATTGTGGAGATTAAGTTGTTAAAAAAAAAATTTGAAAAAGAAATACAAGTTCCCGTGTCTGTGGATCAGTGTGAACGAGGTCATCAGGCATCGGATGAGTACGTGGCTTGGAGAAAACCTGGCTTCAAAAAATTATTGCTGGGTGTGAACTTCGTACTGGACACTTGGGCACTACACTTATACTCTGATTCACCTAACTACATTACTCTGTAACATACCCCACTGGTAAGAAGTTGGCTTAAACTCCTGTTTATCGTGTGATCTACATGATAATTAGCAGGAAAACTTCCAGGGTACACACAGGGGCTTTTAATGCTGATAATCACATGATCAAACAGAAGTTTAAGCAGACTTCTCACCAATAAGGAGTGCGACCAATGGAGACCGTACAACCATGTTTCAGAATCGCCCGAAATTTGCATTTGGTTATTTTTAATTATGATTATATTCATATATCGTCATATTTTTGATTATGAAGTGACCATGGCAGAGCATCATATCCAACGAAAACGGTTAAATCTTGTAACCAGTCAAGGGTAGGATGCCCCACTTGTGTAGGTTTCAGAGCAGCCATTGCCATCAGGATTGTTTCTCGCATAACTAATTAGAAATGAACCAATTACGTCCCACATTCCACCCCCCCCCTCCTCCCTGTCATTTTGTTATGGGGATTTTAAAGCCGCAGATAAACTCCAGTCGCACAGTTGGCAGTTCAGATGCAATGTTTAACATTTCCTGCTCCGTGCTTCCTTTATCTGTTTTTCCTGGATATGAAAGGATACTTTTTAATGCTGAATAATACAGAAGGACACAGCTTGGGTGGTCACCTCTCGCAGACACTGCACGTGCTTTCAACCCCGGGAAGTTCTTTCTTCTTCCTTCTTCTGTTTGTTCTTGAAACTAACCATAAACAAGTGAACAGTAGTTTGAAGGGATCCTGCTCCACTTTAAGAGCTTGATTATTTTGTTAAGCCGTCTTTATCTGCCTGAGGACTGTATAGCGGTTCTTTTATATTATGTTTGCAAGGTTTTTGCCCTCTGTGTCCTCATCGACTGGAAATGAAAATGCTCATTAGTCGAATAAACACACGCTCGCTCATAGTATCGGATTAATAGACTGTAAGTTTTGCAGCCAAGGCTCAAGCCTTCAAAAGGGCAGCACGCTACCTACAGAAAGACACACTGATAATCTCAGTTTAAAGTGGTTTAAATTAAATGATTGTTACAAGCTTACCCGGGCCAAGGCCTGCTGATGGGCCCGCACTGGTGCTGATTTCCTGTACAGGTTCTCCATTACCTAGCAGTAACAGAAAGCCTGTATAACCAATGGAAGCATAGAGAGATAAATAAAGAATTTTTAAGCTCAGTAAAGGGATAGGCTAGGAGTGGATAGCTGGAGACACACAACGGGAGAGATTGGAAAGCTGGAGACACAGCCACAGCCGCAATTGTTTGGGCACTGCCCTCTACTGACTTTTTTTTTGTTAATCAACTATAGATGGGTCCAAAGAGGTTGTTATACTGGGGGACCAAAAATCATCTTGGCAACCCTGGGTAGTTCATCAACGCACCAAATAGATCATTGCAAAGGATCGGATCCAGGTGTAACAAATGTGGGGATTTTCTGGTGATTTCATGCCCACATTTTGCTACAGCACATGCAGCAAATCTCCAGAATGGAAGTGGAGCCTCAAAATCCAGGCTTTTGTGCTTCAAACCTTTCCAATGACAGGGTGGGGCGGGGAATGAAATGTACATTGGATATGCAAAGTGAGAAGGGGGGTCTATGTAGATCACGCAGTAAGTGTCAGGTTAAGCTGGCAATCCAGAATTCAGAGGTGAATTCTCCTAGCTGAACTCTAATTTACAGATTACTCATACACATAAAGCTATGCAGTATGTGAGTTCTATGTGCAAAGTATTTTCTTGCATGCAAAATCATTTACATCTTTACATGGTTTTGCTCAGGTCTTTGCACAGACCGTCCAACATGACCCATTCCACCAGGTATAAAGTACTCTGCTACTGAACTTCCAGCAATCAGTTACTATGGTAATCACCGGTGTATAAGACAATCAGTTACTATGGTAATCACCGGTGTATAAGACAATCAGTTACTATGGTAATCACCTATGTATAATACAATCAGTGACTATGGTAATCACCTGTTTATAATACAATCAGTTACTATGGTAATCACCTGTGTATAATACAATCAGTTACTATGGTAACCTCCTGTGTTGAAGAGAAATTTTTTTTTCAAACATCAGTTAATTAATCAAAGCCAGGTGAGTGACAGGTGGAAGATCAGGAGCGGAGTATTATGTACCTGGTGGAATGGATCATGTTGGAGGATCTGTACACATACAATAGTTTTGCCTTTTTAAAAAAAATGCTCCAAATTGCTCCTAATCTCTGATGTTTTGAGATAATGCCACAATTTAATCTTAAAGAAGAAATTTCAGGTTCTATTATCACTGTGGTGGAACTATATATAATGTGACACCAAATATTCCTAAAACACACACTAGAGGGCTACATTGATCCATCTAATGTCCCTAAAATGTCAGTCTCCTCTCAAGCGCAATGGACTGTTTCAGAATTTCTCTACGTTAATATCCTAATGGTTGTGTGTTTTAATGTTGATTTATTTAAAAAGGAAAAAAATGATGGTTATCCATGTGAGGTGTTAAAGGGTCCAGTGCGTACGTATAGTGAGCTTAATACAGGACTTGTGTGAAAATGACCCTGTGAATGGAATCCTGTTACATAGTTTTCAAGGTGTATGCCACAACTTAGACAATAGGTAACATATGCAGTGCATGTTTAAGATATATATCTTATTTAGAAGGACAGATATCAGAAGGACAAATATCTATCTTTTTATTTTTCTGTAAAGGCGCTGGGTTTGGGGGGAGCCAGGAGATGGCCATAGCATACTTATTTGTTCCGTTTATATTAGTCTGACAGTGAACCTGACCATCATAATTATTATTTCATGTATCCTCTTTACATTGATGCTAGACGGGTATTATATTGGTTAATTTATTACCAGAAATGCTTCAGCACTGTGGCTTGAGTGGGTAGCACTTCTGCCTCAACACATTTAGGTCATGATTTCAATTCCAGGCGTGATCTGTGTGGAGTGTCTATGTGGGTTGCGTTCCACACTCTAAAACGTGCCAGTAAGTTCATTCTCTGTTGACTGACGTGTGTGTTTGTGTTTGGGCATTGAGACTGTTAGCCCTGTTAGGCCAAGCTGATGTAAATGGTTGCTTATTGTAAAATTGTAAAGCGCTATGTTATAAACAAGCCTTTAAATATTAAAGCTAGGCACACACGGTAAGATAAATTGTATCCAATTGACAGAGTTTTCAAGAGTGGGTGCAGGGGAGGTTAATTGAATTAATTGCAATCAGTATTACAGGTGAGAGATGATGTTTCCAGCACAAGTGTAATAACAGTGTAACAGTAACACTGGTCAGTATCTGTGTGCAACATGTAACAATAAAGTATTCTCCCTGCATGCAAACACGGACATTCATTTTACCCCCCTGCAATTCAACATGGTTTTACCCACTATTGAAAAATTTGTCGATTGGATACAATTTATCTTACCGTGTGTACCTAGCTTTAACAATATAAGCTCCTTAACTGCAATAAATGATCTTGTCCAATCATCACAATATTAGCCGGTGCATTTCTTCCATTACCAGGATGTATCTGCTTTCTACAGTCAAATTCAACCCACAATACAAAAAAAAACACATAGTTAAGAGCTACATTCATTATGTCTTAGCTACGTTCACTGTATAAAATGTACTTCTGTTGCTGTTTGTTATATTTCGTTACATAATTTAGGACAGCAGAGGCTGCCGTTGTCTTAGAAATGTTAACAATTACTACACAGATGTGTGTGGATATAAATATATATATAGAAATATTGACATAGTTCATTACATTGAGAGGTTTATTATAGGAATGCTGATAAAAACATTTGTAACATCCGTCAGAAGACCCATGCTACAGTGCTGCCAGGAACATAATGGGTATGGCTGCTAAATGGGCCCAGAGGAAGAAGGGACCCATGCACTGCATGGAAGCTGTCAGAGAATAAAGACAGTGCTTGGTACTCAATGTATGAATGATGAACTTATAAGCGCCAGGTTCTGCAATTCAGTCAGACCTACTATGACCTGCCCCCTGGCACCCTGCCCATCGAGACTCAGGCCCCGTCTCCTTGCAAGCCTGGCATGAACCACTCCTATTGATGGTACAGAGTTGAAACAATAGGGGTTTAACCAGGGCTGGTGACTTTTACCTTCTCCCACCGGAAGGAACTGAGAGTATAGGGAGCGTTGGAGTGCATTATTTATGCAAATCAAATGCCCCGTACTCTGAATGGAAAAGCATGCAATTCCTATGAATGCGTGGGTGTGACATCAGCTAGACCTGCCCCTGCTCATAGTACTGATTGGGGCTGGAGACAGTGATTTACATTGTGATGGTTCAGAAGTTTGTGTAGGTCTGCCATAAAAATATTTGTCTGTATTGTGTCATCTGTATCGTGAAATTAGACAATTTCTGGTCCCAATGCATTAAATCACTGCGTCAGCCTGGGTCCTGGGAGTTTTGCCGACTCTCCCGGGATACTGGGATATTGGAAATCTGTGAGCCCGGCAACCTAACGCTACCAATAGGAAGTACAGACAATGCAGAAGAGAAAACTGCAGCCGAAAATGACCATTTTGTGTCGGGATCTGTACTATAGTATTTAGCTTATATCCTACAGAAATGGTGACTGTTCAGTATATTATCAATGCATTTTTCAAGCCAAAAGATCTCTTCGGACATTGTATAATAAACATAACATTTCAAGTATAATATTTAGATTAACAAGAGATAAAAGGATCCCTTTGAGGCTCCTAATAATGACTTGCACATTGTTGCAGGCTAACATATATTTAACTATGAAATTTGTAGCATCTGATTTTTTTAGATTCTATTTTATTCTTTTTTATATTTATATGATAAATCTGTATCATGGAAGCTGGTTTATTAGGGGGTTTATTATCTAGTTGAAACATTTACTAATACATTAAACGTGAATGTTAATAAATATATTTTTTTCTGGAATCATCTTGGATCTAAATGACCTTTAATTTAAAGTGATGCACACTTAAATGGGGACAATTTTTGAACGTGCATGAGGACATGATCTCCAGGAGGGGTGAGACGGTGGACAAATTGCCAGGGACCAGGCCTACCTGGACGGCCGCACTGGTGCTGATTTCTTTTTAAGTCCTGGCTGTACAGGCTCCATATTGCGTAGCAGCAGCAGCCTGTACATATAGTATATCTTCACCAAGGACTTAGAGATTCCACCAGTGTGACATGTCAGTGTCAGTTACAGCAGAGAGTTTTAAAAAGGAGGGTAGCAGAGAGAAGACTGCAAAGAAAGCTCATTATGGGATAGTAAAACGCATTAAAGGGACACACAATGGGAGACATTGGAGGGTTGAAGACACAGCTACAGCCACCCCCAATGGTTTGGACATACCCCCTTTACTGGCTTATCTTTAATGATCAGCTATGCTAAGACTCAGAATTCCTCTTGCTG
>JABWIB010001301.1:26727-77040 GCA_016617825.1 Platyplectrum ornatum
GGTGACTCATTTGTAGGCTGCATGATAGCAGGGACCATGTACCATCGGGTGACTCATTTGTTGGCTGCATGATAGCAGGGACCATGTACCATCGGTGGCTAATTTGTAGGCTGTTTCTTGAATGACATCCCAGGTCAACTTTCCAAGCTCGTTCATGGGGATCCAGTGACTAGGGAAATCAAGGTCAGTATGGTTGATCAGCAAGATGATACCACAGTGGTCAGCATAATGAATGCAGTGTTGTTCAAAGGGGATGAGGGGACAGAGTTTCCTGGTATGTGTCTATGATAGTATGAAGCTTTTAATCTGAAGGTATGTGAAGTACATGGAGGTGGGGAGACTGTAGTTTGCCTGGAGGCCCAGAAAGAGGATAGAGCAAAGTCCCCCAAAACGTGCAAGAACCAGTTAAGGAACCAGAAGGTCCCAGTCCCCAGTGGCCGTAGGAACTCTGAAGGGCAGAGAGAGTAGTCAGTGGGACTTGAACTGGGAGGGTCTGGAAGAAGTACAGGAGGTGCAGAAGGACATTGCAGTCCAGGTAATAAACGAGAGATGGACTGTGGTCGCCATTGGAATGGGAACAAGACCAGGCTGTCGCGAGTCTCTCGGGGAAGGTAAAAGTTCACGGCTTCAGATTTAGAGCCATTCATTTTGTAACCTTTTGTAACCAGACAGGGATCCAAAATGGTGCAAGCGCTTTACAATCATTCACATTATTCCAGGACCATTGGAGAAACAGAAGCACAGAGACGAAGGATAGGATTTTATTTGCTATGCTTCTGGTCTTTTAATATTTCAGCATTTTAGTTTTTTGCATCTTTATCTTTTTATTTTGGTTTCCTTATATTGTGGGCTGTTTCTGTCCTTACAATCCCAACCTCTCAGACCTATCATAATATCTCATTACATGCAAACCATGATTATCACTTTGCTTAATTACAAACCACGCACAGGCTGAAACTGCAGCACTTGTGGCTTTTGTCACTGATTTATACACAGAGATTATGTGGGCAGCATGATGACACGGTGGCTTTGTGAGTTTAATTCCTGACCAGGCTCCCCGAGTTTGTATGGGCTTCCAACAACACTTCAAAAATGCACCGCTACGATAATTGGCGTTTTAAGTGAACCCTAGTATGTATCTTTGGCCTGGATCCAGACTTAATAATGACAGCTGATTTATGCACCCTGTGTGTGTACATGAGCTGTGTGATCCTACTATGGATGCCCAGAACCTGCGACTTATATGGTTTACATCTGATCAGCTTTATGTACATGAGACGTGACGCTATTTTGACATATGGGCAGGATAGCCATTTAGATGTACAGTATAGACCCATTCTAGCTCTCACTTTCCTATTACACACTAGAGAGTGTCACCTATGATCTGGTTGCTATGGGCAACGTGTCCACTTTTCCTTAGCCCTATGACTACTCAGTAAGTGCTTAGAATACAATTATAGCTTATTTTATTGTACAATAAATGGCTTACATGAATGCACAGGCTATGTTCGTTTCACCGTCCTGTACTATAGTATTCTGACCGTGGACTCAATCCTTATATAATATGTAATATGTTTAACCCTTTGGTTAAACATATTCCATATTATATAAGATTATTTACCTCCCCTCTGGCACTCTCCAACCACATGGCAGTCACGTACAATCATTTCTCTTCATTTACGGTACTTAATATCTGATGGATTCTGTATAAACACATTCCAATATTACTTGATGGTTATCTTAATCCTAAATGACTGTGCAATAGAAAAATCTGACAATAAAAATGCAATATCCTTAATATCAACCATGTGTGTGAAAGGTCTAACCCCCTGTAAACTGTATTTATTACTCCCTCGTCGTGGTTTCCTTATTAGTGTCCCTGCTTCAGAGATGGACTGCCCTATGAGCCCATTAGTATAGTTTGCCACGGCAGCCTGTTTGTAGAACATGATTTTACCCCTAAGCCAGAACGGGTCTTTTACATGGTGAGCACCTGGGTTGTGCACATGCTCTTCTGTAAACATACTTTATAAAGGGATTTTTGGGGATTTGCATGGGCTGTAATGACACCCGCTAATTGGCTTACTTGTTGCGAGCAGGGCCGGAAAACAATGGGGCTATTGGGACTACAGCCCCAGGCCTTCACTGTCAAAAAGGCCCTTAGCTCTGAAGCTAATGATATCAGTATGATGAAGATGGGAATAATGTGATGAAGAGGGGAACAGTGGGTCAAATTCAGACTGTGGAAATCGGCCACACTCCATCTTCTGAGCCCTGCGAGATTTTGCGTTGAATGTTGTCCTCCATACCCTGCTCCTCCATAACCCCACTTATAAATACCCACTTTAAAGCTTGTGACGTTTCCTAACTTGTTTGGGATGGTTGAGGATAACTTGGGGAAATTCCCATGGTCACCTGGCCGGGAAGTAATAATGACTCCACCATGTTCATGACTATACTTCATGATATGATTGATAGGTGCCAACTTCCCTTTGTTATCAGTAATAGTTGTTATTAAGGATTTTTCAGTAGGGGTGTTTTTTGGGATGTGGGAGGGAACTGGGACACCCAGAGGTAACCTACGCAGATAACATAAAAACTCCACACAAATAAGGTCCTGTCCACGGTTTGAACTTACTACCTCAGTGCTGTGCTACTCACTGAGCCACTGTTGAACTGTGTTTTTGATTAGATGTTTGTGAGGGACGGTGGGGGGAGGGTGCATGGTTTAATCCTTTAATTTAGAGCAGTAGCAGGGGAAATGACAATGTGGCCTAAAACATATCTAGCATATTTGCGTATAGTGTTGGGAACCGGAACTAGATATGTGTGTCATCATCTTGATCTTATAAACCAACTGAGAAACTTGTGTCCTTAATTTTTAATTATTAATTAATTGTATTAATTAGTAATACATTTGTACATTGTATTTTTGCGATATACTCCGGACATTTGTGACTAGTTGTAAAAATCATTATATATGTGTATTAAATCAGGGTTAAGGCACATTGATCGGCACTAATGCTTTAAGGCAGGGGTCTTATTTCTGTCTTGTGTATACCTGGAATATGGGTTTATTGGAATATGTAATTCTTTTAACTGCACTTTTGATTGCATTCTCTAACATATGTAGCGACAGCATCCAATAATATGCTACAGTTTAGGGAATGGAAATATATTGAAATACAGCTTTATATGTTTCACCTGTGTAGCATATTATACAGGTAATAAATCACCCTGATTTCATGGGAAAGTCATTTTTTATGTACAAGTGCTTTTAAATTACAGTGGTGTCTAATTAAGGTTACTTCCTACAGAGCCAGTAATGAACCTTGAATCTGACAGCAGATAAGAACCATATTGCCTTTAAAGTCCCCCTACTTTCATTCATAAATTCCTCAGGCCCTGTCGTACTGTTACCATTTCACTTAAAATGTATTAGAGGTCGTATTTATCACCAAAATACTTGGTAGCCGTATAGACAGCATTAGTTAGCAAATAGAATCTAAATTTTGGCTTTTGTTGTAATATGATTTAGAGTTTTGTTTGTATGTTTTGTTGCCTATAGTTTCTTATGTATTTAAATGGTTATTTAGCAGCATAAAATCCTATTGAAATGCTATATTTGCAGTGTAAAAGCATAGTAGTAGGTATTCCGATTGTGAATAATGGATGACTATTAATTACTACAATGTCTTATATTTTAGTTGCTATAAATAGGATTATAGTATAGTACTATCTATGTCTGAGCACCCTGTAAAAGACATATTTACCCAACTACATTAACAAATAATACTTTAATTAGCAGAACATTTTTGGTTAATGAAAAAATCATTTCATATTATAATAAATGTAACATTTGTAAAATTTTACAATAGAATTTTTGCTATATCTGCCCCATAATGCTGATCTGTATGCATATCTAATATTGCTGTGTATTTTCTCATAATAACGCGTAGTTTTCCACAGTCTGGGTTGAGAAATTTTATGCACTCCATTTTGCAAGCCCTATGCGATCCTACGCAATTTACTGGCTAAAAAGGTGGTGCGCTGACTGTAATGATTATAGTGAGCCCTGCCCCTTTTATGTACACGCCCCCCCAAGTGTACCGATTTGTTATATATATATATATATATATATATATATATATATATATATATGTTGCAGGGTTTGTAATAGGGGAAGGGGTTATATGATATAGGGAACATATAGAGCCCTATTATGGGAGATAATTAAAGTACAATTATCAAGTAATATAAAAGCTTTTATTGGGGCAAATAAAACCCTATTATTGTGGATTGATTCATAACTGTTATGAATCAATAATTCTCTTAATTGTGTCCAAATGGTGAAACATAATTGGGATTTTTATTTCCCCATACTAGTATTCAACATGATGTGGACTAAAAAAAAGAATATACTGTATAAGGCCCTATTATGAATAAAAGTCCATCCTTTTCCATTCCTGGTTAAATAACACTTTGTGTACATTACTGATGTATTCATTTAGTAAAATACAGTAAAGATAATGTAACCATAGACGTAGATACATGTGCTTGATCATTAACACAACCAGGGGCAGGCTGGCAAATTTTGGCCTGGGGGCAAGCCCACAGCAGTGGCCCATAAATTATATAGATATGTGTATATATATATATATATATATATATATATATAGTGATCGCCCGGCCCTGGTGCCATCTGGCACCCTGGCACGCATGCCAGCCTGCCCCTGAACACAACCAGTACTCCATAGTTAATATAATAGCATACTGTAACGACTATGTGTTTGCATTCTGGTGGTGCCTGTGTATTCAATCTTATTGTAGTCGCAGTTTTGTACCTTGACAAATAACAGTGACAGTGTATATGCTGGCAATATACATCTATTACAATGGGAGATTTATTTTTTAATTTCATACAAAATTCCATACTGCCTTTAAAGTATGTATATGGTTACTGTATATCGTTAATGACATTTCAGCAGTGACTCAATAAGACCTGTCTCTGATATTTCCCTGGGGTGTGTAATGACCATTCCTCTTTTTGGTGACTCAACATGCAAACATTTGGCCCTGTGTGACTAAGAGCGAATTCACTTGCCCCAGACGTCTCTTGATAAACATCTTTGTAAATGAAATCTGCTTAAAAATGCAAAACGGTGCTTCCCTGTCACAGGCTGGTGTTACTTGCTAGTGGCTCCAAGCTGGTGCAATCTGGGGCAGTAAAGAGATTGAGATAGAGACGACTAATGGTGACGGTCAGACTGACTTAGTCATCCTGAGGAAAGGGACATGTACGTGCCAAATAAAATTCAGACTTTTCTGGATTCATCTAACATGATGAGACAGGATGGAAAGGGGACAAGTGTGTGATTTACGATAAGATTACGGAGGACACTTTTTTTTGTGCTTTTTAATTGTCTGTAAAATTCCTCGGATTGTGTAATCCTGTTTACGCATTATTTACAGGAAACAAAAAACTTTAAAACCCAAAATGCCTTTGAAATAGTGATTTTTTTTTTTCCAGTTGTGCTGTGTGTATACAAATGTATTTATTCCAATACAAGACATGACATGAGCCTATATGTACTAAACTGCAGGAATGGAAAAGTGGGGATGTTGCCTATAGCAACCAATCATTTTCTAGCTGACATTCTCTAGTGTTTAATAGGAATGTGAGAACTAGAATCTGATTGGTTGGTATGGGTGACCATACTTTCATTCCCGCAGGTTAGAAAATATAAACCCAGGAGGGAGAAGTAGGAACTGGACAACCCTTAGTCACAGGTCTGGATACTCATTATCTGTTGGCGTGGTGAGGCGGGAGCTTGGTAATGGGAATAGGCAAGGTGGTGAGGGGAGGTATGGGTTTAACTAATTAAAACAAGGTTGTTAACCTCTCAGGAGAAACAAAAAATCAGCCGCATGGGGAGTCGGGGTGAGGTGATGGGTGTGATCTATGCAAATCATGCCTGAAGCCCCGGCCCCTGGGTGGTAAACCCCATACATTTGCTATGAATGGGCAGGCGTGATACCATCAAGCCCTGCCAATCCATAGTACCGATTGGGGCAGAGGCAGTAATTTACATTAAACCACTGCCTCAGCCTGGGTCCTGAGAGATTTGTCGACTCTCCCGGGACTCCTGGAGAATTGCTTTAAATCCGGGAGTCTCCCGGAAATTCCGGTATACAATAACGTACCCCTTACTTCCGCTGATTGTTGGGGCTCCGCCCTCCTCTGCTATCAATTCTGGATCAGATCCTATGTCATTAAGCGCAAATTGTTAATCAGAAATAAGTCTTTTTTATAGTTTTGGCAGAATGACTGCGTTTATACTTATAGCGATATGGGCAGCGTTTAATTAGCTGTTAGTTTCTTTAATGTCTTTAAACACAGATGACTGTATCCCTTAGACAGGGTTTAGCTGCACCTGTGTGGGTTTAGCAGGCAGTGTTGTAATCTCTGGCAACTCTTTGTGGAAGAAAATATATATGTTGCTTTAAGTCATCTGGTTTTATGATCATACATTTCTTGCGTAGCTCTGCTATAAGATCGTTAGCATCCCTGCCCTGACGAGCACACCACATGAAAAGCGCCTCTTCCCTGCATTTTCCTTGCGGTTGCCTATGACTTTAGGTATGTTTCTTTCTTTCTTTTTTTTTTTCCCTTTAGGTTAACACACTGTGCAGGTATTTTAATTATTCCTGTTATAGTACCGCCGTGTTATTAAAATCCACCACAAGAGCTTTTCTTGATGCTGACCCTGTGAATAGTGCATGCTGTCATCCCAGTCTTACGTCTACGGCTAAAGAATCAACCTAGAATGGTTCCTTGGTGTATGACAACCAAACACATTGGGGTATATTTACTAAGCAGGGAGATTGCAGTGAAATTCGAATTTGGGGAAGTTGCCCATGGCAACCAATCAGATTTGAGTTCACATTCTCCAGAGTGTAAAATGAAACTGAGAGCTCAAATCTGATTGGTTGCCATGGGCAACTTCCCCAAATTCGAATCTCACTGCAAACTCCCTGCTTAGTAAATATACCCCATTATGTCAAAATCCAGACGCCAGCGCAATCATTTAGGTTGAAGAGTTTTTGACTGTTTTAGAAGGACAATTTGTGTGAGTACATACACTATAACACCCACACATGCCTATATAAAAATAACCAAATGTCAATTCTGGTTGATTGTTTTATATTATTTACCTGTTTGTCTAGGCCCAAGCCTGTGTGTTTACATCATTTACATCATGCAGCGTCTGCAAGGCTGCATTCACTGGAATACCTGCCTCTGGCTCCTTATTTGAAGTAACTGTGTTATACACACACATATATATATATATTTATTTATTTATTTATACTTACAAACTAAAGACTACTCTTCCTATGCAGGCTGATGATGGGAAGGAGAAACCATTATACTTAATACAGGGTGTCACCCAATGGTCACTTATCCCTCATCCACAAAATTAAATGTACAGTCTGCGTTCCCAAGAGCTTCTCTCCCAGCAGTTTTCAGTGGGCTGGAAATGCTCGTTTATATCGGTACTATCCAAACTTATCCTCCATGGTGACCAGGGTTGTTAAACTTTGTGTATGGAGGAGAGACGAAAAATCGGTGCAAACTTCTACCATATAGTACTACATGTTTTTTTCATAAGATATTACTTTGTTTGGCCTGTTGTGTCATGCACTAGTTGTAAGTGAGGTAATATTGGGGATAGGTTTATTATATGTCACTTGTTTGTCTATACACACAGGCATATACATGTAAATGTACAATACTCCAGGGCCTATATTTACTAAACTGCAGGAATGGAAAAGTGAGGATGTTGCCAATAGCAACTAATCAGATTCTAGCTGACATTCTCTAGTATATGAAAGAAAACTGAGAGCTAGAATCTGATTGCCTGATATGGGCAATATCCCCACTTTCCCATTCCCTGCAGTTTAGTAAATATAGGTCTATGTCTGGTCAGATGCGATACATGGCAAAAGACTTTTTACCCAACAGAATTTACCATATGGCCAACTAAATGGTGTCATGTTTATTTATCCCTTCTCATCCCCGAAAATGTTGGGAGGTATGTAAACAGGCTTACAACAGAGTGTTTTGTCTGCATCTGACAGAAAATCTTTAAACCATTATAGTATTAAAGTGTATTTAATATAATGGAGGTGCACTGGAGAAAATATCATTTCCTGCCCATGAAGAGCTATAGGGAGCTACCAATGAACGGACAGAAAATAAATCAGGACGACAACAAAGACGTGGATCATCAAAACCAGGGGAGGCATTACCTGGGGGAAGGGGAGAGGAAGGGGGTCTAAATGACAGGGGGAGGGTTACATTAGCTTGGGGTAGGGGTAACGAAGGAAGAAAAGACAGGAGCCTTAATAATGGGGAATTTATGTTCCATGGGTGGCATGGGAAGAAAGGCGATAAGGGGGCCTAAATTACAGTGGATATTTATGTCCCCTTGGGGAATGGGGAAGGAAGAAAAGGAGGGTCATTATCGCCTCTATTATCGCCTCTACAGTATGTAGAATCTAACATTATAGACTTATATTTCATATCCCTCACATTACACGTGTGTCTCACGATCCCAAATGCCAAATACACTTGCCGTGGTTTCATTTGTCTGCTGCTCCAGTAAGAAACACAGCACTGTATTAGATCTTGGGTTGGGTTTCACATTAAATGTCTAACTCTTTCAAAGGTTGCTTTCTCTCAGTGTCACACGTGAGAAGTCTGATCATAGGCCGACTGTGGACAGCATGGTCCCCTCGGACACAGACCAGGCAAATGCAACAGGAATTTCCAGCACTAAGCGTCATTTATGATTTTTACAACCTGCTTTGTTGGATTAAATATGTAACCTGAACCTTTTGTGCAGTGATGTGATTGGCACTCGGGTATACTATTGTAGGCCGCATGCTTCTGGTTTAAATTATAACAAGGCTTAGAGTGCGTGTCAACACACCGGCTCAGGGCAATGCTGGGTAATATCAGCCTTGAAGTCCCAATTGTATTACCTGTTGTACCATTGGAAATTAGTTGATGAAATCATTGCCGTTCTAGAAAAGTAGCCGTGCCAGGGTCATAGTGCTTATCATAGCTGCTTTCATTATTGCAGGAACCTGCTGAATACATCTAGACCAATAGTTAACACGGCTAGGTCGGGCAGGGTCTCCTGGTCTACAAGGATAACTTCAATAAGGAACAGCGATTTACAATGAATGACTAAGAACACTGTGAAAAATGTCATGCCTGCAAACATATGTTACCAGGTTGTTAAACTTTTCTTCTTCAATTGTTGGAACATAAATAGCTGTTACTGCAGCCAAAAAGAGCTTAATGTGGTTTTTATGTTTTTTTTGCTAATGTATACAAAGATGCCTTGTTCTAACTCTCTCACAAGAAAAAACCCAACCTTAATCGGGTGAATCTTACTAGAAAATGATCCTAAAATGTTTTATGAAATACTTATGAAGCCTGTCTGTCCTGGCGAATGGAATGGTGTCGGGAAGATACAAGGAACGCCTATTGCAGGAAAAATAAGAATGGCAGGCAATGCCAGGACATAACTCTTTAAATGATATTTGTCTTTATCCCTTTATCTTATTCATTTACATAAAATCCCCTCTCGTATTTCGCAAGGGACACTAAAACCTGTTTCTAGTTAACATTCTGTATACGTTTTACTTAGAAAAAGAACTAAAAGGAATCGTAAACTAAAATATAAATCACACAACTAAATACAATAATTAGACATAATAAATGATATAGAAATAAGATATAATCATAGATATAATAAAACTAGGCTAAAATATCACCACATGCAGATTTGAGGAAATGTGTCAAAAGGCTGCACTAATGCTTTGCAGCATACAATTGACAATGGTTGTCTTCTGCATTGATACGCCACCTAGCTGTTACTGCTGGAACTGCAACCTTTCAGAGCAGAGCATGGCGTGAAAGCCTATTAGCATGCTACAGGGATAAATCCAGTACCATGGCAGCACTTTAGAAACATTATAAAATGTCACATCTGTAAATAGAATAATTTGCATTGAACACGGAAACTGCAAATAGATTATTAAACAAATGGAGTGCACAATTAGCACTCTGCAATTTGGCGACTACTCAACCATTGAGAGTGACACAATAGCCACCCTAGTAGAAAACATAGATCAGTAAGTATTTCTTAGGACATATACATACAGGAGGTGTATTGAATGCAGCTCTACCAGGGCTGTAAACCAAAGAGTTACCTTGTATATACATAAAAGATTTCACTTTCTATCTCTTTTATCTAGTAACCAGCCAGGTTCACTTCAGAAAGAGGCAGACCAAGACTTCTGCAGAATCATCTTTCAATACGGATCAGGATCCAACATCTGTACTGGATGTGGTCATGTAAATTATCAGACAGCAGGATAATTGCAGTAGTCAGAGAGAGCTATGTGAATTCATCCATAGGTAATGTTATTGATATATTACGGGGTGTGTTAAGCATGCTATTTCACATGCAGACATCTGAGCTGCCTTTAATTTACGTGAGAATGATTCCAAAAAATAAAGGGCAAAGGGAATGGCCAACCCTCTGCCCCATGGAGGGCTGGATTCAGTTCTATATGTCCAGAAGTGCTGACCACCGACCAAGTCTCAACACTTCGTGTGCTATTGTCTCTGCTGCTGCTATCTGCCATGCTCTTGTGGCACAACCATGCTCCACAATCATGGCACAGATCACTAGTCCCTGTTCACTTCACTCTAACATCAGCACAATGAGTGCGTGGGACCCTGCAGATAAGTTCTTGCTTACTCTGGGTGAGATGGAACAATGATTGAATTCTGTACAATTTGTACAAAGTTGATTGTTGTCAGTAAATGATTAAATGATTAAACTAAATTAAAGCGGGTATGTCCAAACCATAGGGTGTGTGTCTGTGTGTGTCTTGTGGGGGTCTCCAGCTGTCCAACCCCAAACCTACCCCTTTAATGAGCTTAAACATACTTCACTTACCTTTGCAGTCTTCCCTTTGCTTCTCTCCACTCTCTGCTGTGAATGGTGCTGACATATGCAATTCCTAGCGGCTATGCTGTGATTAGTTATATAGGCTTTCTGCTGCTGCTAGGCCATAGGGAACTTGTACAGCCCATTGGATAGCAGCCACTTTCAGCCAGGAAATCAGCACCAGTGCAGGACTCCGGCAAGCCTGGGCCTGGGTAATTCATAACCCCATTTTCAGCACCCTTGGGTAGCTTTAACCTTAATAGTAATACAGACATGTCATGTAGTCTATATAAATCCTTCATAGAACCATCCATCATTGGGAGAGAGACACACATGTCCAGAATTCCCTACCCAGCATTACATCTCAGTACAGCCCCTTTCCCTCGTACAGCCTGTACTAATGACCTCAGCAAAGAGTGAGTCGCACTATGGTGTTACATCTCTCTCCACTGTTTCCTTTCCACCCATAGCTAAACCTTGAGCACTGCAGATCTACACTATTAACAGCCAGAGAGACCTGACCTTGACAACCTCATTCCTTTCTTGTTATAGGTAATATAGCTAAAAATGTGGCTTTAATTAGAGCGCTAATGAAAACTGAAAAACCAGACAGACACTTGACAAACTCTGCTTTGCCTTATATTACATTTGTCCTAACTATAAAGTGTCCAGCTGAGTGAAACTTTATCTTTTTCTTTTCTTTTTCTTTATTGAGCATCTGCCGGAGTTGAGATTTATAATTAATGTGTTCTTCGGATAAAAGGTCAGTTTACAGTTTTCTGCGTAAAATTGTTCCATTTATCACTGTAATTATGCTAATATGCCTCATGATATCCGCTGGGATACCTATTGTTTGGGCAACACTGATTCTGGAATTCACAAAAAAATATCTTGCTGGTTTTTAATAGACTTCTACACGGAATGTGTTCATTTTTATTTGTCATCTTGTGTAACTTTGTTTTACGTCTTTATTTGAATCCACAAAGGCATCAGTTCCATGCAATTTACCTTGGATGAACAAGCCTGTTCATCCAAACCTAGGTCCCACCTCCCTGCTATAGGACCTGAGCCTGCCAGGTTACACCCCCGTGTAGTAAACTGAAAGGGCGTGAAATCCATAAGGACCTGGATTGACCATAGGGAGAAGAGCATGAATGCGAAAACACCTTAAATTCTCCATTTGTTAGTGGAGCCCAGCTTCCAACCCTACCACCCCCACCTCCGGGACAAGGACAACAGACCCTGGCAGGAGAGGCTGGCTCAGGTATACTTCTAGGCCTGTTCTTAAGGAAAGAGCGGGTACCAGCGAATCCAACACTGGGGAAAGGCCAAGGCTGGGGCTAGGAGAGCTAAAGAATGGGCTATACTTTAGGAGAGACCCCCATCCCTCGGTAGCTGCCACTCACTGTTCCTTGAGTCAGCAGAGATATCAGCTGCAGTTCCCTCAGAGTGATCCTATTAAAGGACATTTAACAAAAATAAAAAGAGCTTGGCAGCTCAACAAATGTGACAGTTTAGTAAAAATGGGCATAGAAGTCTTCCAGGTCAGCAGGCCACATTTCACTATATCATCTCTTTTTCTCCAGTAAGGACCTTTATAAGTTATGCTCCACACATGCTACACATTACTATTCATTGCATAGATGGTGTTCTGGTATCTCTTATGATGTAACCTCTTTACCACATCCCCCGAACTTGCCAAAATTTGTAAAAAAAAGTTACAGCCTCTTTTATGATCTTCCAAACCCTTCTCTGTAGGATTCAGTGTAAGTGGGCTAGTGGAAGACTCAAATTCACAGCAGGTGAATAAAGGCTGAGAAAATAATTAATTAACTGGTATGCAAAAACGTGGAACCATAAAAAATAAATAATTATAAAAATGTAAAAAAAAAGTAAAACAATAAATTAATTAAATAAACAAATAATAATAATAATAATGAAACAATACAATTTTTTTTTATAAAATAATAAATAATAATAGTTTAAAAATAAATAAATAAATTAGAAAAGAAAGACATTATTTTACTAGCGTTAAACACATTCCTCCATAGGCTTACATTGTCAGTACTAATGGGTGCTGTATCTCCTGAACCATAACACTAATCAAGCTCAGTTTTGTGGTCCGGGAGATACAGCACCCATTATACAGGTTCAGCGATGGCCAGCAGCAGTATATACATTGTCACTCCATGTGGCCATGTCTATACCAATTAAAGCGCTTTGTATGCTGCCCGGGTAACAATACCAGGCAGGGTCAGTTCACATTGAGAGCTACCCTGGTCCAACCAGGGTAAAACTCTGCTTTTGGCTCGTGTAGTTAGGCCGGGCAAACTTGCCCAGGTACATCAAAAGGCTCTGTTCACACTGGAAGACGTGCACAAGCCTAAAGATAGATTTATTTATCTAGATTATCTAGACTTATTTTATTTATGTCAACCCTATCTAGACAGAGAACCAACCAATCATCAGTAATACCACGTTCCCACTGACAACCCAAGAATTTCAATGTTTTTCTACCCGGGTAGCTTGCTGGTGCTCTAAAATAAAAAAAAACCAGTGAATTTCACAATTTCACAATCAAAAGGCGCTTTTCACACTGAGCACTCTACTCAGACAGTTCAGTCAATTTGAATGGGGTATAACTGAGAAGAAGCAACCAGCTGGGAGAACCAGTGTAGGATATTAAGGAATGGCTTTTACTTTCTGTACAAGTGAGATATTGAGCTGAAGTGTGCTCTCTTTGTTTCCCGTGTTTGGTGGAATTCTGTGTGACAACACTTTGTATGATTCTTGTGATCCAAATATTTATAAACAACAAATTCCTCCTCAGTTGATGAGGCTGATGACATGGCAGAAACTTCTCTCAAACATTCCTGAAACCCATTCATCCTAGCTGCTGCCCTTAAAGGACCAGATGCTGCTCCGGCTACAAGTTCAAGGGAAGCGGAGATCTTCAGGCCCACCTAATCCCAACCGAACCCCACCACGTTTTTTTACGGACAAAATTAAAACTTTAAGAAAAAGAGTCCTCATACAGCGTATTGCCTCCGGTTTACTCTCTTTATTGGGATAAACAGGACAGTTACCCACCCAACATGGGGATGTCCCAATGGAATCGGGATAGTTGGGAGGGATATTATGAGGGCACGATTTATGTAACTCCTGCCTCAAACCACACCCCCTACGCTATAAAAATCTTCTTTTCCTATGGTTACTGATAATGGCCGAGATTTGATGTCATTAAGTAACGATTGTGGCTTGAGGTGGTGATATTTATTAAATCACTGCCTCAAACTTCTGACTGGGAGTTCCAGGAGCAATGCCGTAAATTCTGGATTCTCTCCCGGAAAATTCCAGGACCTGTATTTACTAAACTGTAGGGCTGGAAAAGTGGAGATGTTGCCCATAGCAACCAGTCACATTCAAGCTCTCAGATTCCAGCTAGAATCCGATTGGCTGCTATGGACAACATTTACACTGTTCCATTCCCGCAGTTTAGTAAACCTAGCCCCCGCATGGCTTCATGTTTTGTCTGTGCTGTGCTCATCTTACAATCTTTACGCTCTTCTTTCTATCACAGACACATGTAGCTTCAATAACCTAAGATGCCCTTGGCACAGCAATGCTCACAGACGGATATTAATGACTGGGGCACTCCATTCCCTGGACTCATTAGAACATTGAGGAGGGGTTTTTGGCTTAAGGCTGCATTGAAGCTATTATCAGTGTGTGCATTAATCACCATAAAATCATTCTATCCTCAATGCTATGTGTATATCCTAAACATTATTTCACTCATTTGGGATGCATTTATCTGCTGTGTTCTTAGGCTTTATTACTAATAGGGGGACATCAGGTTTAGCATTCCCTCTTGCTTTAAGTATTTATCGTCAACATACTTTTAATAGAATGGTTAGAAAATAGCTGTAGCTATATGGTTAATGATTGGTCAAGCAAATTAATTATTCATCTATCTATCTATAATGCAGATAATTGACATATTTCCTCTAACATGGGCCCAGATACAGACGCTATATACTGAGATCTGGGAAGACCTCCTGCTTTAACCTTAAATTTCTACTGCCGCAACTGGCATAATCTGCATAGGTTTACCCTATCTGGCTCTCAGATTTAGAATATTCCTATATTTATTCCAAACAGGTTTACAATGTTTTACTTTGTGCGCCTCCTTAACTCAGACGGGAGGCTTTTCCACTTACCAACCACACCTTCAATGACGTGATGTTTCCACACATGTCTTTTAAACCTTCCATGCCCTTGTGTTCTAATACACTTCTTCCTTGAAAAAAGTCCACCCTCATGTACTTGGTCATGTACTATCTCCTTTTTGCTCCAAGCTCACTCTCCCTATATACCCAGCATCTGGCTTGCCTTTCTCATTGCTGGGTTACATTGCTTAACTACCTTTAAGTCACATGAAATTGTGACCCTTTAGGACCAGTGGTGTCCTCCTGCCTCCTTAATGTCCCTCTATAGCGCCATTCAGTCAGCGAAGAGCAAAGAACGATTCTAAGGGGCCGATTCAATCCCGCGCGAAGAAGTCTCTTACGGTACAGAAAGGTCGCGTTTTTATACGCGGCTCCCTTACGCTGTTTGCGTAATATTAGACGCGATGCCAAATTGAATCGGGCCCTAAGTACCTTTAGTTTATACTGACTGTAAAAGCTGAAGGGTTATTATTATTATATTATTATTTCTATTCCTGTGAATGGACTTACAATGCTGTTAAGGCGGCCCTGTGAACGAAACCTTACATATATCCACTTTTTGTTCGCACTGGTATCAAAACACTGACACTATGTATCTCTCTTATTATACTGTTTACCAATTGTGTTGCATTACTTAACTATAAGCGCATGGAATTTACGTTACACATACCCTTACACCTAGGACCACAGGCTGGTACTTAATGTTGGACTCAAAATTGTGACCAATTTTGTGTCCGTGCAAATGGGAGAACGTCTCTGACTAATTCAAGATTGAAAAGATAGCCTGAAAGTCATTTTTGTCGTGTAAATGATAGGAATCTAATAAACATTCAACCTGGTGAACAGACCCCGTCTTCACGTTTAGGGGGTAATACATGTTTCACATGCCGGCCTTCCACTGCGACTTTTAACAATAAATTGACTTACTTTTCAGTTTATGAGGCAATAAACAGTTTGGACCTTTGACCCTGGCATTCAATGAATACATTTCCAACAGATGTGTTTATTGATAGCTATTCACATGGAGCCATTCATATGGACTGTGGCTATATTACATGGGAAGTCATATGTTTGAGTTTAACACTTTTCTCATATAAGTTTACATAAAAAAACACACACACACACACACACACACACGTGATTGAACGCTACATATTTACTCATAGGAACAGAAACATTCTTGCAGGCAGAAATATGGTGCAATCAGTGGGAGCGGAAAAGGGTCCATTCATCAAAGGCTGAGTTGTGCTTACATATTATTTTCTTCACTTTGGGTACGCGTTGCTTGTTGACATCTCAGTCTGTGAATATATAAAGCATTCACTCTGTGCTGGCAGAAACTAAAAAGTCTGCATCTGATAGCATTACCCATGTTATAGTGTGCTTAGTAGTGATATGGATGTAAACATATACATACCCGCCAACTGTACCTATTTAGCCAGCACAGCACCTATTTTTGATGATGATTACTACTGGCTAAAAAGGGCTACACTGACTGTACTGGGAATGGCAAGGTCCACCACTTTTGTGGGCATGCCCCCAAGTTTACCATTTTTTTTATTAATATATTTTGGAGCAGTGGTCGAAGTGGAAATTTAGAAGTGGTGGTATGGACATTTAGAAGTGATGCTATGGACATTTAGAAGTGGTGCTATGGACATTTAGAAGTGGGGGTATGGACATTTAGAAGTGGGGGTATGGACATTTAGAAGTGATGCTATGGACATTTAGAAGTGGTGGTATGGACATTTAGAAGTGGGGGTATGGACATTTAGAAGTGGGGGTATGGACATTTAGAAGTGATGCTATGGACATTTAGAAGTGGTGGTATGGACATTTAGAAGTGGGGGTATGGACATTTAGAAGTGGGGGTATGAAAACACTGAATATAATAGAAATCAATGGAGATTTGTAGTTTTTTTAATTACAACGTTGGGAGAAGTGCCGGTATGGCATACCCCCATATACACTCCCACCGCAAGCCCTGTTTTGGAGGATATCAGCCCCTTGGACATGACCCATTCCACCAGGTACAAAATACTCTGTTACTGAGCTTCCAAATATCACTCACCTGGTTTGGAAAACTATTTTCTATTCAACACATTTTACCATAATAATTGATTGTTGCAAGTTTTGGAGCTGAGTATTTTGTACCTGGTGGAATGGGTCATGTTGATGGGGCTGGGATATGCATATATTGTCATAGTTACTTACATATTTTGTATCCTTTATAGTTGTAGTGCTTTGCAATCCTATAATGGAAACTGAATGAACTCTCAAAGGTTTGATAAGGGATTTGCAACCAGTGGTGCAGACCCTCTAATATGATCTATCCCACCAAGTACATAATACTCCGCTCCTGATCTTTCGGCTGCCATTCACCTGGCTTTAATGAACTAACTGATGTTTGAAAAACACTTTTATTCTCAACTCAGGTGTATTTGGGAATGGGTCACGTGAAGGGTCTACTGGTGGTACTCCGACCACTTTCTGATTATAGTCAGGCAAATGGCCAAGGTTGGAAGGAGGTAACAACCAGGAATGATAACAGATGGCAAAGAACATGTTTAATAAAATATAATGGGGGCTGAATATAATATATTGAAAGTGTACCTCAAAATCATTGCAAAAACATGTAGAATATGTCTATGGGTAAATATCTATATGACATCTAAAGAGGTTCCCCAATGTAGCTGAAAAACATGGTCCCATAATCCAACAACTTGACACCAACACCTTGGGGACATGTCATCAACCATTGCTTTTAAATTCTCTTGCATGATTGTACTGTGTCTACGGTGCTTGCATTTTTGTTTATTTGAAAGGATCACCAAAAAACTGTAAATGGCCGTTCATGAGCTAACCCCAGAATATGAATTCTCATCAAAGACAAACGTTTTGTTAGCTAATTTCTTTGCTTTGTTAGTCTGTGTCTGCTGGTAATGGCAGCAGGGCCTCCAAAATGGCCCATTCCACCAGGTACAAATTATTATTATTATTATTAACGCTTATTTATTAGGCGCTACAAAGTATCCGCAGCGCCGTACAATGGGGAATACAGACAGACAGACAGAATGGGTGGGGAAGAGGAGCCCTGCCCGCAAGCTTACATTCTAAGGGAGAGTAAGGGTACATTCTAAGCTTACATTCTAAGGGAGATTAGGGATTTGATACATAGGGGTAATTACACATACACTAGGGACAATTTTTTATTTTTTTTAGACAGCTGCCAATTAACCTGCCAGTATGTTTTTGGGATGTGGGAGGAAACCGGAGCACCCGGAGGAAACCCACGCAGACACGGGGAGAACATACAAACTCCGCACAGGTAAGGTTCTGTCCGGGAATCAAACTTACAACCTCAGAGCTGTGAAGCAGGAACGCTAACCGTTGCGCCATACTCTGTTACTATGGAAACCACTTGTGTAAAAGGCAATCAGTTACTATGGTAACCACCTGTGCTGAAGAGAAAAAAACATAAAACATCAGTTAGTTTATTAAAACCAGGTGAGGGACAGGAGGAAGATCAGGAGCAGAGTATTATGTACCTGGTGGAATGGGTCATGTTGGAGGGTCTGGAAAAGTTAAAGTCAAGTGAATCATCAGGGGTTCTTAATCAGTGGTACATTGTCCAGAACCGTGTCCTTCAGAGGGAAAAGGTCACACCCCCTTATTACTATATACCTTACATTACCAATAGTCCATGGTGCTGGTTTACCATAGCTATTAGCTCAATCAGTCAGGTATTGCCACTGTGCCATCACTATGACCCTCTCTGTGTGTATACTGCCTATATACTGACAGTCTCATGACCTTAGAAACAATGCACCTCCAGCCCCTCCAAATCATTTCCTTTACTGTTTCAAATTATAATGATGTCATGCAAAATTCTTAAAATCCAATAAAAGAAAATTAAAAATAATAATGTACTATGGATTTANTTGGGTGCTGTAAAACAACTGCAACCCCACTTAGCCGTTCCCTGGGGAATTCACAGAAATAGTTTACACACACCAAATTTCAAGTCATCTTAATAATTTGACGTGCTGCCAAGGAGACCTGATTCACGAGCACCTCAGGTAAAGAAGATCTTATTACGCCATGATTATAATTTAGAGGTTAATAATCTTTATTTACAACCGTGTTACTAAATGAAACCCAGAAATACTTTACGTTTACTGTTTTGTTAGTGTTTTGAGGTATTTTTTTTCCCTCTTTTAAAACATTTAGAGGAGATTGGGCTGTAAAAAAACACACAACATAGGTTTAATGGTGAAGAAAATTTACTAATGTACTTAAAATACATTGCAATGTCAGCAAATTAGTGGAAGCCTTTGGCCAGTAGCCCACCTAGGAAAGAGGCAATAACCCTTGTGCTGCTGGAGGGGATTCCAAAGCTGCCTTCAATATTTTATGATCATGTTAAGGGTCTAAAGTCCTTTTAGATGTTGCTATGCACAAACCTGATCCGGAAATCTGAAAGCTGCAGCGAGTCGCAGAGGAATCCAGATCCAGAGGTGCGTGTTTCAGATGGTTAAACTCCCCCCAAAAAAGTCCAATATTTTTATTTAAAATAAAATGTATTTTTTTCCACTGGTAATTTTTCACAAACTGGAAAAGTGGAGATGTTGCCTGTAGCATAGCTGACATTCTCTTGTATGAATTGGGAAACTGAGAGCTAGAATCTGACTGGTTGCTATGGGAAACATCCCTACTTTTCCATTCCCGCAGGTTAGTAAATATTGGCCATGGAGTGCAGGCCATTCCACCTGGTACAAAATACTGTCTGAGGCTTCCACAAATACTTACTATGGATACCACTAGACAATCAGTTACTGTGGTAACCACCTGTGTATAAGACAATCAGTTACTATTTTAACCACCTGTGTATATAAACAGCCGATAGTACATTAAATTCAGGTGAATGATAGTTGGAAGCTCCGGAGCGGAGTATTATGCACCTGGTGGAATGGGTCATGTTGGATGGTATGGGAGTGCTGAGCACTTTTTGAAGCTGTCAACCTCTGACATGGGGTAATTACTGCCTGCACTGGGCCCATAGCATTCGCACTCATGTAGTTATGCCCCTGATGGGAATACAAAGGCACTTTATTTCCCGATGATATACACTTACATTCTTTGACAGTGTTTTAGCTATTACCTTGTATATTGATGACAGACCTATCAAGAACCAAGCTTCCAGGAGGCACTGTTTTTCCCAGCATGCAGTATTCCTTTCTGGATGCACAATTCTACAAACAGTGCAAACTAATGTTTCTTTTTCAAAAGATGCCATGGATGAAAAATTATCCTCCACATCGCTACGCCCTTCTCTGCTTGGCTCCAAGCCTTTTAACAACTATTAAATCCAGACAATACACAGTCTGTCATCTGCAATATCTCTGGACGAAATCTGCACATAAAAGACATCTGGCTAGCAACTCTTCCCTTGTATCCACGTCGTATGTTTTTACCAGTTGGCGATTGGCTGGACTCACAATTCTCAGTGTCCTTTCGACGCGTTCGTTGTGACAAGCGCCTTCACCAAAACAGTTGTCACGCCTCAAATTGTGACACTTTATTATGTGTAAAGCTTATATGAGAGGACAATGGACATAAATGCCATCAACTACTTTAGCAACAAAGGCTTAGTTCCTCCAGAAATGGTTTGGATATCTGGTTGCCCTACTGGGCGACAGCAACTTAAATAGTGGACCCACCAAAAAGCCATGAAGGCGATACTGCAATCACAACGGAGAAAGACCTGACTCCTGTATGCCTCCATAGGGGGCAAATTTGTGGACACCCACTGGACCAAATCGTGTTGGGTGGTTTTGTACTTGCTGGGATATACTGTCTGGGGTTTGATGTTACTAGACCCGTTTTTCCAGTGTTTAAATTGGGGGAAAAGAGAGTGTAAAAAATTCTCGGGTCTGTGGAGCAATTTGGATGAGGTCTGAAGACATTGGGATGGTAAGTGACATGGCAATGTGAATGGAGTATAAGTGTAGGCCCAGATTAAACAATTATCTTTATTATCTTTAGATGTTCATCTGGCCTTTTTGTCTGTTTGGAAAGCAGCTTCTCTACATTTGGAATTTACTAGGATATAAAATTAATTTAAATAACGAAAGATTTAACATATGTTCATATTAACCGAGATAGGGCTTATCACTAAACTGACTTTCTATACCAGTCTAGATCACTTATGAATTAGCCCATTAGCTACCTACTTTTGTAATTGAATGGGGATATAAATTTCCAGGAGACTCCTAGATTTTGGGCAATTTTTCCAGTATCCCAGAAGAGCCAGCCAATCTCCTGTGATTTACTGTAAATCACTGTTTCAGCTTCGACAAGCGCTAGAAATTGACGGGGCTTGATGCCCGTCCATTCACAGAAAATGTATGGGGTTTTGGACATGATTTGCATAAACTAAAGGGAGGGAGGGAAAAACTAAACGTTGGCAACCATGGGATATAAGAGTTTTCTCAGAAGGCTTTCTCATAAATCTACTTATGTATTCAATTCCTTAGACTGCAAAATAATAACCCATCAAAATAAATAATGCAATACATTGGAGACGGGTAATTAAACAGGCGCGTCCACATGCAGTTATTGGGTTTCCTGCTGTCACTTGGAACTCAGAGGAAAAGGACAAAAGTATTATGAAGTATCCCAGTATTGCAACAAGGACACTATATTCATTATGCTGCTCTAATTATCTCTTATGGCAATGCTAAGTGTGTTGATTATCAAACATTAAACATTGTTGTTGTATTGGTGAATGACTTTTTTTTTATTGCCTTACCATTAGTCAGGTGTAGTACACAATATTTCATCTGCCAACACGAAGTGGCTGACAGGTTTAACTGATCGAATTTCCTCTCTCTGAAAGGTTTATTAAGTGGACACTTATCAAGAGTAGACTAGACTATTGTAATACTGACACTTACTTTGTTTGATGTTACTATAACCCCAAATCCTAACCCTAGTTATTAATGCATGAGCTAATTAATTACCTTCCAATGTGCAACTGGTTGGCAGGACACAAGAGCACACAGGTCCATCAGCGAAAGAAGAATACAGGTGCAAACAGAACACAGGATGACAGAGATAGATGGATAGGATGGGAGAGAAGAGAAGAGAAGAGAAGAGAAAGATACAGGGCAGAGGTTCAGCATGGAAGAAGAAAGAGCAGAGCAATAATGCAGAAGAGAAGAAGACAGAACAGAGAAAAAGCATTGAGAAGAAGAAGACATAGAGGAGGGAGGGCACAGAAGAGAAGAAGACAGCTGAGGAAAAGCACAGAAGAGAAGAAGATATAGAACAGAAGAGAAGAAGATAAATAAATAAATAATAGATTTAGAGGTTTTATTCTTGTTCATGTAGAAAATTAATAAGATGGTGGATAAACAGAGGAACCAATAACAGAAGAATTAGATATTGCTGTAGAGTTTAGCTTTGGAAAAGTTCTGTGGCATTAATAGAACATGCCCCATCCACATTGAAACAAGTCTAGTTTGGAATCATAGGTGGGAAGGAATGTGTGCTCTATTGTTTATGTATACTCCAGTCATTTGGTTGAAATGGGAGTAAGAGAAAGGGTTACATGGCCAGAGGGTGAGGATGTGTCAGGTGGGGTTTCCTGAGAATAAAATAATTAGTTTAGGGCCAGAGCACTAACACTGTTGTTAAGGCAGGTGGGGTATTATTTAAGAGGATGCTATTTTAGTTGTAATATGTGTTGGCCACATACACTTGTATTCTTCTAAAATCTAATTACTGACCGTCATATTGCGCACTGTCAGGCTCTAATGGCTTTTGTATTCATTTAACACTATGAACCAAATTCAGACTTAAGATCGCTTCTCATATAAGTGGATCATGTTCTTCTGGCACATGTGTGGAATGTAGGCCACTTGCATGGTTGAGGGGTGATATAATAACAGCTTTTTGCTTTTTAGGCAACCACAAGGCAACATAGGCGTCCACTTAAGGCCTGGGAGCACCAGGGAGCCTGTGGTTGCCTAAAATCAGGGCCCTGTTTTAAATGAAATTTTTAAAATGTTCTTTTAATGTTATAGAGAGGCTCCGCAAAGGGCCCAAACCATTATTATTACAGGCTGTGGGCAGGCACCGTAGTAGTGCCTCTCAAAAACTGTTCCCAGTGATGCATTGCGCGTTGTGATGTCACGATGTCACAGCATTGCGTCACCAGACAGAGGAGAGGAAGACCACAGAAGAGAAAAAGACAGAGCAAAGGTAGAGCACAATCAGACATAATCATAATACAGAAGACAAAAAGACAGATCAGAGAAAGAGCATTGGAAAAAAGAAGACAGAAAAGGGAGGGCACAGAAGAGAAGAAGATAGAGCTGAGGAAGAGCAGAGAAGAAGAAGATAAAGCACAGGAACAGCACAGAAGAGAAGAAGACAGAATAGAGGAAGATCACAGAAGAGAAGAATACAGAACAGAGAAACTTTCTCAGTCAAGGCACCCCTAAAACAAAATAATTATCAATTTTTAAGCTTTAGAGTCAAAATAATGTAAAGTATTAAAAAAAAAAAAAAATTCCAGTAGAGTCAGCAACCATGGTGTTAAATGTTTAACTATATATGTCCTGGTTGTCCATCGTTTTTTTCTGAATCTTGGAAAATGAAAAATGAAAGCATGTAATACCTTCCACCGGGCCCCTAAGACATGTCTTTCTTTAATTATTTACATTATTCATCAGTTATGGAGAATGCAAATGTCTTCATGAGCATATGCTTTGAATATATGGAAGATGTATACACAGATGCAGTAAATACAGTCTCTCAGAGGCTGCCATACATGTTGCAAAATGTGACCAGATTGCAGATCAATCAAAACATCTCAAATTCAATTCTTTGTTTTGCCGATCTGACTCCATTATAAATGTTGTTTTATATTTATTGAGGTCATTTTACATCCTGTTGCACTAATCTTTGACAACGGCAGCAGCGTTAAGCAGACCCACATGAGCTCTGTGTCATGACGTCTCCATTCTTGCACTGAGCACATTCCGAATGTTTCTTAATGCAAACACGAGTGTTATAATTATTTTTGGATTAGGTGAAATAGCGGTCAGATTTGAGACTACTGCATTAGGCACCCTGGGGGGGAAGGTCTTCACAGACCTGTAATAAGATAATGCGAGCCCTGCACATCTAACCTCACTGTCACCCACTTGTCTGTCAGCATTATCTCTTCTGCACTCAGACAGCCATTGTGTCATTTGAAGGTAGAACCGTGTAATTAGTGCTCAGTGAGGCAGATTACAGAATAAAACTGAGCAAATTGATGTTGCCGATGATTTCTAGGAAGGGATGGTAATTATTGTATAATGACAAACATCATTTATTTTAATTAGGATTTTATGAACAATCATTTAAATTCTGCAGTGACGTGTATGTGAAATGGCATAAACTTGTCTTACATACACTTATCTGCACATACCAAGATCATAATACAGGGCCGAATTTAGCTCTATTCTGCAAGCACTACATAACATACGCAATTTATGCAGTTGTCACGGGGGGGGGGGGGGGGGGGGGTGCACTCACGGGGTGGAATATAAATTGTACAGTAAGGGTTGTCTTCAGCTCTTACGTACAATCCTTCCTTGTCTTTTAAGCAAAAGCAGTGCAGAAGATTTAAGGTAGGGTCCAATGTGTCCCCTCTGTATGGGGGAAGGGGTCTTGCCACATAGGGAGGTAAATTGACATTCAAATTCTTAGTAAAGTAATTTAGCAGGAGTCTGGATCCAGTGCATAGTCAAGTGGGGCCATGAAGAGAAATTATGGGGCACCTCTGCAGTGCAGAGAAAAAAAATCAACAAGTCGATCCTAAGCCCTGTCCCCTTGGCAGCCCGGGCCTGGGTAAATAGTACCCCATTCTTTCCTCTCTCTCACCGGCCCTGCCCATAACTCCCATTGTTTGATAATTAAAATCGGTACATCAGGGGGGTGTCCACAAAAGGGGCATAGCTTGTCTCACCCAAGGGGCGTGTCTGTCACAGCCTCTTAATTACATCTAGGCAAAACCATGTTAAATTACAGGAGAAATGTAATTGTATTCTTTACATGCAGGGAGAATACTTAGCATTTGCTAATTGCACACAGATACTGACCAGTGTTACTGTTACACTGTTATTAGACTTGGGCAGAAACATCATCTCTCATCTCTAATACTAATTCAAACAGATGACTTCCACCTCCCCTGCAATTCATCATGGTATTACCCAGGTGTAACTTTCCTCTTAAGGAAAGGCTATTCTACTTTTACTTTTATACTTTTAAAGTGAAGTCTTTGTTATGCCAATCTCATTTAAACTTCCCACCTTTCAGTTTATATGCATATCCCTGTGTTCTAAAACATCTCTTCCTTGGAAAATGTCCCCTCCCGTACCTAGTTACACTAATTAATATATGTGTAAGCTGCTATCATAACCTGTCTCTTCTCTGCTCCAAGCTATATATGTCTGGTTTTNCTGATGATTCTTTGTATGGTGTGTGACAAGTGTACCATTTTAGCTGCCCTTCTTTGCACATACTAGTCTTAAAATAGGGCCGAACACCCATCATTGTGTGGGTCAAGAACCCAGTATCCCCTCTGTTCTTGATGTATTGTATACTAATACTCCTTGGGGGGTGCTATTCTGAACCAATAATATAGATAATATTTAACTCCAAGCACAAAGAAATTGGTCATTCTACATTGAATGCATATATGTCATAAACAACTTTTTAATAGATATAATTTAAAATTTTGAGTGATTCAGTCAACATAGCGAAAATATTCATAAAAAATAGATGTGTAAATAGAAATGAAGATTAGTGTAATAAAAATTGCAGGATGACGGTGGTTCGCTCTATCTCCTAATTTTACTCTGTATTGTTACATAATGGTATTTATATTTCACAATTCATACCCTCTTAATTTCTCTATTCTTCTGTGTGGTGTGTTGTGCTTAGCACCTAAAGTGCCAGTGCTTATTCAAGTAGGGCAGGATATTGTATTTCTTCCCTAAAGTGCTAATGCTTATAGTGGTGCCAGTCAGTTTCTCCACCACTCTATTGCACTTCTAGAAAGTCACAATGCTTTGTAAACTTATGTACTCCATGGGCAATTGCACTGTCCCTCAAAGTGATCAATTATTTGCACCGTATAGTGTCGTGTATCTACAGATCCGCCATGAAATGAAGTGGTATACTGCACTGTTGAAAGTGCTAGTGCCTATCAAGCTGGTATTACTTATAACAAATTCCACTATCCCTTGGTTATTGCACTATCCCTACGTCTAAGACAACATGCAAAACCTACTCTAATAAATGGGAAAATGTCAGTGCCTCCGCTACACACATACAACAGAAGATATAATATCAATAGAAAACTGGAGATGACCCCCTGCCATTATCAGCTTACTGACGACACGTTTTGCTGACATGCTTTCTCAAGGCATTCTTTGCACAGTGTCTAATATATCTATGTCCTACTAGAGATGGCCAGATAGCCAGAACTGAATTGAATGGTGCTGATGCAGAGTTAATACTAATTTTTTATGTACTGCAAAAACTTCAATATTCTTCCTTGAAAACCAGACCCGCAGACAGGTGTGGGCTGTGCGTGTGCTCCTGTATCAACAGCTTTTAGCGTGATTGTACTGGTTGGTTATGGCATGCCTCATAGCATTTGAATGGTTTGCTATGGCTGTAAACATTGGCCGTGAGCTTTCGTCGCGCTGTCATGTTACATAGAGAAAGTGAGGCTGTCTATATCATCCAATATGCATAGTACTACAGCCTGTTTTCCCGAGGAGAATGTTTCTTTATTATGAATGGGTGAATGATCTTACCTGCATCCCCCTAACAAGAAGAATGCAGTCTAGATATCTCTATCAAAATATGTTCTGCGTGAATCGCACAATGTGTCCAGCTTTATACCGTATCCGTGCCAGCTACTTTATTTGAAAACTAACTATGTGTGTGACTTTCAGGTTACACCTGAAAGGGCCCCATGAAATACACACACACACACACACACACACACACACACACACACATATATAATTTGTTGGGCATACAACTAGCCCTAGACTCTGTCTCTGTGACCTCTTACCCTGCGGTGCCATAGACGGACGCCTATACGGCTTATGCCTAGGGCCGCATCTGCCCATAACGTTAACCCTGTGTTTAGCGACAACCCGTCAGTGGATGTGGGCAGTATATAGAACGCTTGCTGTATTTTAAACCCAGGGCCTCTGGAGATGGCCCCTCTACCAGGTATTCTGACTGTTGGACAGCTCCTTATATCCCCTTAGGCTCACACTTTATTACTCCCTGAAGTTATAGCTCCTACTTCTGGCATAGATACACCCCGTTCACCTTCACTTCCTACTTGCCAGATTATTGTGCTCCTATGCTTCCTACAGTTTTGGAAGAGTGGGGGCTATTGATTGTACAGTGGAAAAACCAAAAGAAAGAGGGAAGTTGTCCAGAGAGAGGAGAAGGAGGTGGAGATGCCAGTACAGGAGATGGGTGCCCAGTGGAACTTGCTGTTGGTGGAGCTGATGGCCAGTTACAGAATAGAACCTACCACTGTGATAGAGTAAGAAACCCTCCAAGTGGAGGGAGGTGTGGGATGCACCAGAAACTGTAGAAATGTCCAGAAGAGTAGTAGTGTAGGTCAGGCCCTACAGTGATTTTGCCATGACGGTATAGTTCCTGACTGAGTTGCCTCTCGGCCCAGTCTCGGTGGATCAGCCAAACAAGTCCGTGGAGGAGGTGGAAATGGCTTCTTGGGAGGGAGAGTCACCAAGTGTCGCCGAGAGACCAGAGCGGAGGGTGTGCTGCAAGACACTCCCAGAAGTGGACTGATTGGTGCAATCAACTGAGGGAGGCCCAGAATTTTCTAGAACATCAGGAGAGGCATGGCCACTATTCTGAAGGTCACTGAAGATCCGGGGTGACTGGGGATCATGTGGGAATCAACTTAAGAATATGAGTGCGGTTAGAATTTCCTTTAAGAGTGTCTGGTTCATGTATGATGTCCACTACACCTGATGGGAAATGGGTTCTGATCCCTGTGAAGCCGCCAACACTGAATGTGGGGGGTATATCAATTTATTCCAACAATTACTGACCAGCAGCAGAGCTTTCTCGTCTTGGGATGCCATCAATCAGAAAGTCAACTGGATCCTGCACCACTTAGAAAGTTCCCTGCCTTCGCGAGTAACATCAATCACCATGACCGAACTAGTAGGACAAAGTCCCAATATTGCCTCAGCTTTCCCCATTGAGTTCCTATGAGGAAGATGCCTTCCACCAATTCACTGCCCCTAAGAGGGTAAGAGATCCAACGACCACAATAAACCCGCTGACTTTAGTACAAAGTTTGTTCTCAATAGTCACCATTAGAATAATGTTTGTCCAGATTGCTCCAAATTGTAGATATTACCTATTATAGTGTACACAACGTGAACTTAAAATGTTACGTTTAAATGTCCAGTTCCATTGTTGTAAATGTTGTTCCTTAATCCCATCTGTGTCCGAGGTGATGAAGTAGTGTGTTTCAGCCTTATCTGATCCGACACGGATTAGATGAATGCAGTGTCCCACCCATGCAAATTCCCCCTTGTTATGGTGGTGCCAGGATGGCCCCTTGGGATCCTAGTAAATAATTTTTTCTTGTAATGGCAAAGGTGTACTTTATAATTGTCCCGGTTTTAAGGTTTTATTCATTTACTTGTAATTATGCATGGTGGAATGGCTGGTGGAATGGGTCATGTTGGAGGGTCTGGGATTGTCAACTATACAGAGGCTTCCTGAACAAGAGTCATATTTATTTTCAGATGCAACCAGCCTAGCTTGTTGGTGACCATGCGCAGATCTTCTTTATATATAATCTTTATACTCTGCAATTCCTTTTCATGTGTAGAAGACGTAATGTCTTGCAGGATTGAGACTCTTATTTCTGCTGTGGATCAAGTTTTTGATGGTCCGAAACGAAGTGCTACTGCTGAAGCCAAACATCAGGGAGTACGCCAGGGTAGACACTCAGTGTCTGAGTATACAGCAGAATTCTTGTGATTAACTTCTGACACAACATGGAATACTTCCACGAAACAGAACCAGTGAAATTGGACTTGTACTGAACAGGTTAAACATGTACTGGCCAGAGTCAAAAACCCAGATCATTCTGATTAATCTAAATATGGAATCAGATTGACCTAAGACTGTCAGCTAGATTTTGATTGGTTGCTATGGGCAACCAATGACTGGGTCAGTGACAGTTGGAAAATCAGGAGCGGAGTATGTACCTGGTGGAATGGGTCATATTAGAGGGTCTAATATGTAATAGAAACTGAGAACTTAGTATGGTTGCTGTGGGCAACACCTCCACCTTTGTATTCGCACTGTTTAGTAAATATAGGCCTAAACCATAACTAGATAACTCAAATGATTCACCTGAACCCATGCAAATGAATGTAATTAGAAAACCTCTTAGTTTTAATGTAAAACCAAGATACTGGGCCAAGGATCTTTGAATATATTGTGGTAATCCAGATCATTATGCGGCCAGCTGTCCAAATAAAATTCATGAAGCTATGATAGTAACTGTAGCTGATAGTAACCAGGTTGTTTTAAGAAAATGAAGCCAGTTAAATTCTTTCCCACAGACATTAATCCCACTCTCTCGAGGAACATCTTCTGTGCCTACAATCCCACTGTGTCCTCCCAGTGCTGGACTCCATGCTAGACTCAGGGGTAGGTGGCAGTTTCATGGTCCTAACTTTTGCACAGGACAACAACATTGAACAAGGGGTTATTCAAACCTGTGTAAACTGTTAAAGAATCTCACGTCTTCTGGACCAGTAACCCAAGCCAATCAGGTGTCTCAACCTTTTTATAAAGGGCTACATTTACTATGGAGAAGTAACCCATAGCAACCAATCAGATCTGACGTTCTCCTGTATATAGGAACATCACTCCAGTCTTTGGGGTAAATTTACTAAGCAGCAATTCGGCCAAAGCCCTGTCACATGACTGTGTGACAGGCACTCCGGCTGCTATGTAAGACTGGGAAGTGCTCCGCCAGTCGGTTATTCGCATACAGGACGAGCTGGAACGAAATTACAGCCAGATGACCGCCCAAAATCAGCGTTGATTTGATGTCCACTATATTAGCAAAATCAACTAATAAAATTGATGGAAATCCAAAGAAAAATTGACGCTAAATAGATCTACCCACTTGAGTGTATGGTCGCGCCATTTGGGCTTTCCAATGCATGGATGACATGCTTATGTTTTCAGGTAATCTAGATTAGGAGACCTGTCTGCTTTGTCCTTAAATGATCCCTTTATTAAATTGACAAAATGTACCTAGATTCTAGGATATGTGATTTCCCCAGATGGCAGCTGTTAGAGGAAGATATCATAGAAGAGAACTGGACATGACAGAGTGAAGCGACTAACAGGCGGGAGAGACAAACGCGAGGGCCAGGTAAGTGGAGGTGAGAGCAGGGACAGAGCGGAGGAGAGCAATGGGGAGAGACAGCGAGATACAAAGGAATGGTGGAGGCAGGCAGGGACAGTGGTGGCAGAGCAGGGTGAGATTAGGGAGTGGAGTAGAGACCATAGAAGCTGCTGGTTTTGCTGAGATGGGAGAGAGATAAAAGTAAAGAAGATAGGGGTACTGAACTGGGACAGACAAAGGAGCAGAAAAGAGCCAGGAGTAGTGTGGAAGCAGAGGAGAGGGGTGGCAAAGCATCCCTCCCAACTGTCCGATATCAGTGGGACAGTCCACTATGACAGTGCCGCTGTCCCACTCGCCTACCAATTTATTCCAATACGTGGACGTAGGCATTGAGGTTAGTAAAGGCGATCACAAACAAAAAGGGGTGGGACTTGGCGGTGACAGGGACGGACTTAATTGTCCCATTTTCGCCCCCCAAAATGTTGGGATGTGCTGGCTCTTCCTGAAATCTGTGATCCGATCCTATAATATTTTAAATAAAAATAAAAAAAAGCAATAAAAACTAACACCTTCTCAACATGTGCTTCCATCCTGATTTCATATCCTTGGATCTGTAGCTGAGTTATTCTAAAGGTCGCACCTCCACTATAACAGCACAGATTGTTCTCCCTAACAAATTGTACTGTATGTCAGCATAGCAGGTACTTGAAGCTGGCAGGCGCTTCTAAAAACAAAGGTATAATAATACACAGACCCGTTATTTTCCCGATTACGCTGGCACAGAAAGACATATTTGTGGTTGAGATGCTGCTTCGAGAGAAATGATAACAGCCCAAGTAAACAGAAGCACTCCTCCATTACTCTGGGAAATTGGTGAAGCGTCCACATAATTTGCTGATAACGTCCCATCTGTTAAAACAAAGTACTGGTGTGGCAATCATAAATTTAAGCCAGAGACCAGAAGGGGTTATTTTCACTTGACAGTCTTGTTATTTCTTTCACAAGGAACCCATCTGAGAGTGAACCTCCTTTTTAGGTGAGTGGATACAATGTGAAGTGTTTTTTTTTTAGATATTTTAAGATCACTCTGGGAACTTTAAACAACATAAATAACACAATTTAAAGTTTTAATGAACTTTTTCTTTTTGTATCAACATTGGGGCCCTGATCCCACTTTGGTTTAATTGTCACAGGAGTGATATAAAGTTAGTTTAGTCTCCATTCGCTGTCTTTTCAGAAGGCAACCGATACTTATTAACAGCTTTATATATAAAACCAGGATATTATTTTATCGTTTATAATATTAAACAAACATTAGAAAACAAGACCTGGAATAAGAGACATACTGGGGGGCAGGGGTGTAGGAAGGCCATGCTTGTTTTTAGAAATGTCTCTCTACAAATATCAGACTTAAGGCTAGATTTACTAAACTGTTATTAAGGGAAAGTGGACATGTCGCAAATAGTGACCAATCAGATTCTAGCTGACATTTTCTAGTATGTAATAGGCAAATAAGAGCTGGAATCTGATTGGTTGCTATGGGCCACATCTTTTTCTTTTCCACGGTTTAGTAAATCGAGCCCTAAATGTACAATTGTTGCATTTATGTTATTTTATGTTGATTTATGTTATATGAGGCATAAAGTCATTCCTTGCAATCTCAAATAGAAGATCAGCAAGTGGGAACAGTAGGAGGGATATTGCTCCGCGTTTGATTTGGTTGCACTCCAGTGGTGTGTTTCTGAAACCTAAGCATAACATTCCCTTTCTATGAGCCTAACCCGTAAACCTCCATGTCCCATGTTGTAATGCTAGCCTTCCCTTGCTCTGCGCTTAACCATAATTTTCCCCAGCTCACCGCAGCCTATCCCTGTAGCCTAGCCGGCCGCAGGTACATCAATATAAGGACATTATTACCACTGATACAGTCACGATTAAACTGTATTGATACAGCCACAATTACGCTGTTGCTCTTATCCGTGTTGACATTCAGTCTGGTCGTTGCATGGTGTATTATTATTATTATTATTGGCGTCAGAACAGGAAGGGCGATGTGAAGGGGCGTTTTTACCACTTCCCCATCGGAGCGCAGTCAGCCAGTCACAGGCGCTGAAGCTCTTCTGTAAGATCGTGTAAAGTGCTGGCTGTATTGTGAGGTCGGAAAGGGGGTGCAAAGAGGTGGAGGGGTGGGTGCCAAGATTAGAAGGGGGAACCCTCTAACCCTCCCAAAATAAATTTTTCTGATGCCCCTGATCCCGGTAAAGGCCCTCTCTCTGCTCTGAGTGGGTGACTGAGACAGCTATAGCCTAGTGAAATATTGGCCAGTGTCTCAAATAACAGATACTCTCCTCCTGTTTATAGAGCTTTGGGCTGAAATAATATTTTTAGGCCTAAATTTTCAAATTTGGAGTGAGAAACATCTTTAATAATCTGCCAAAATGAAATAAAAATGTTAGTATTATGGTTTGCTGTATGACATTGAACCAGATCTAGAAATACTACAAGGACCAGTGTTCTGATCGCTATGATCTAAGTACACCCTAATCTGCATTCAGTGTTTAATCCTGGTACAAAAAATAAAATCAGACGTTCATACGCGGGACAGAGCTGGAGAGGATGAAAATTATACAGTAAGGACTTATATATAGGTATAAGCCAGATTATGCATTGTCTTCATTTCATAAGGGCTTGATGCACTAAATTTCAGGTAGGGTGTGATTTATTGTAACTCCGTACGGGCAAGGTGTGCAGCCTTGTCTGACTTGGATATTAGTTAGTAAATTATTTATGGGTAAGTAAATTATTGCAATAATTAAATTATTGCCAGTTTCACCTGTTGTTGTTTAGTTCTTATTGTCAATGAACCTTTATACTCACATTCTTTGTGCATTTGCCTCTATGTTCAATTTCTTGGCCGACATGTGATGAGACTCCAAGGGCCCCACTGTGCATGAGCATCACTGGGGCGTACAAGCACACTAACCAGCCCGAACACCTCAAGCACCTGCATGGGCCGGCCATTCCCCCAACCCTACCTCCCCACCCGGAAAATGCAAAAAAATGATAATGAAAAAAATAACTGACCAGGGATAATAAATAAATGACAAAAATAAACAAACAAAACAAACAGACAGCAGCTGATGAGCAAGCCGGACCCCTTTGGTGGCCAGGCCCGGGTAAATTGTATCCCCTCCCCTTCCTCTCAACAGCCCTATTGATATATAAACTTTCAAGTATCACATTTTATCCAGATATCCACTACTGAATTATACATTTTCTTTTCTTTCTTTTACACTTTCAGTTTAGATATCCCATACTATATGCCCTTTTCATGATAGCTGATAGCTCCATACAAGGTTGCCCAGATGCCCCACTTTCCATTAGTACCACTGGTTGAAACCACCTGGTGAATCTCACCCTTACATCCCATGTCAGCTTCTCATATCGTTGATGGGTCTTGTTATACTCTGGCCACTGACATTTCTGAGTTCAAATTTTATTGTGACCAAGGCATAAGATGGCATTCCAAGATCAAAGTCTCATTTTAAAGCCTCTCTTCTCAGTCTGCCAATAGGCATTGAACCTGGCTTGAACCTGGTCCCTCATGGCATAATTATAATTTAATTAGTCAAAAGCCTGAAGAAACAAAACAGTGAAACGGGTAAATATGAACGTTATTAAAGCCCACCACAATGATTTAGATGTTGCTAATTTAATTTGATGTAATATTGAGTATGAATGTAATGTATGGCGCCCATATGATCAGAAATATGCAGTGCACTATGGTTTAAACTTACTTTTTTTTTTATTTTGCTAAAGAAAAACTGTTTTGTGGTTACAGCTTCTAAGTAGAAACTATTTCCCTCTGGTAGCCTACATTGCATTCACTGAAAAACATCACGGCAAGACCAAGGCGAGGGTAATGTCATCGGGGAAACTTCACAAGTGACATGTATAAAAAAAAAACCCAACAGATGTTAGGTGAAGTAAAGAATCTCACTGATGCCAAGAAGTTGAAAAACAAAATTAATTTCCTTTGGTCTTTGATAGTGATGATGTAATGTAGCTAATAGGAAGAGCCTGTCAGGGTCCTTTATTATAGAACGAAAAAATGCTTGCCACGCAGGAGGCTAGGGCTGTTGGTTCAGTTGAAACTTTAATTAAGCATGTTGTAATTTGTTGAACACATGCAAATATAATGCTGAGGTCATTTCTAATAATTTAGCTTTTTTTTTTATAATCCCTGAAAGTTTGAGGGGGTTATCATACGCCACCTGCAAAAACATACCATGTCATGGTGATAGCTTGCGAGTGAATTATAATGTACTATTGTAATGCAGCCTATAGTTAGGAGAAATGCAGGGATCTGTTACATATACCATATTTCAGGACAAACTCGTGAAGATGTAAAGAATGTGTGGGTAGGTTGGGCGTTGGGAAACTATCTTTAAAGTATGCCCGTCACTGACATACAGTGGAGACTGGCAGATAATGCAGTGATGGTATAAAACAGAGTAGAGGATAGCTGGCTGCTGGCAAAGAGGGTGGGGGTGGGCAGGGGTAGTCTGGAAACATTTTGCCTGGGGGGTACCTGTGCTACCACTTGTCTACCAACAAGCTTCTATGCAGTGAATGGCTGTCAGCACTCTAGCCATCCACCAATCAGACCTTGTTTTGGTAGGTAGGTCCACACGGCTAGTCGGCCACTTTGATTGTGTGATTGTGTGTAATTCACAGAGCAACCAAGATCTTTGCCTGCCTTCTAGCTGGCTTCAAAAAGCCCAGAGGCAGTGGCCCCGAAAAGCACATGTCCCCTGCCCCCTGGCCCAGCACTCCCCTGGGGGTAAATATAAATCGGTGGTCCTTAATGTCCATAACTCTGCACATGCTTTCAAACAGTGAATGGCTGTCAGCACCCTAATTGGTGCATAGCACCAGCCATCCACCAATCAGCAAGCTGACAGCCATTGACTGTCTTTGAGTCAGGTAGAGAATGCAGCCGAGGAGCATCTTTCTCTACCTGCATTTCATGTGGCAATTCTTAACTGAGAGCAAGCGCCACAAGAAACTTCAGAGGCAACAGCTCAGGGGGACAGGTACCCATCGGCCTGGCCCAGCTGTAACACTGAGCATGCTGCATACCTTCCTATGAACAGAAATACGCCCCAAGTTCATGAGTTAAATTTCTGGACCTGACCTTATCTGTGTATGTTCTCCCTGTGTCTGCATGGCTTTCCCTGGGCTGCTTTGGTTTCCTCCCGCACCCAAAAACATGCTGGTAGGTTAATTGGCAGCTGACTAAATTGTGTATGTGGTCCATTGTGTAATGGACTTTCCCCTATGTATCACTCCTATAAAATGTAAGCTTGCAGGCAAGACCCCCTTCCCCACCCGTTCTGTCCGTTACCACCCAGTCATGTCTTAATGAGTGTCAAATTGTAAAGTGCTACTTAATATGATGGCGCTGTATAAAAACCTGTTAATAATAAATAAATATTCAGATTAAGGGCTCCATTTATTAAGCCCCGATATTATCGATTTCATATGATAAAGTCCGTTTTCGGACTTTATCATATGAAATCGATGTGTTTTATATTTATAAACCCTCGGAGGGAAAAATTATCGCCGTCTGCAGACAGGGATAACTGCAGTGTCCCTGCAGTCTCCCCATAGACCTCCCTTTTCCTCCCTCTAATAGAGACTGCAGGGACACTGCAAAAAAGTAGAAAAATTAAAAGATAAAATAAAAAAAAAGTTTACTCACATTTCAGATGAGCCTCGGGAGTCCTGGAGCCAGCGATGTTCCCTGGGTCCCGGCGCATGTGCCAGGACCCGAAGACATTGCTGGCTCCAGGACTCCCGCGGATCATCGAGGGACACCGTGGCTCATCTAGGGACAGGTAAGTTTTAGTAAATGCCCCCAGCAATAATTTTAGTAAATGGAGCCCTAAATGTTTGATGACATTTAAGGCCATACTCAGCAGACTTCTATCTGCCCTACAGAACATTTCCTGTGGTGTCCTCCTTCCATCTGCCAAAAAAAAACAACCTTCCAATTGTGACAATTCCTTTAACCATACCTTCTTATCATTGCACAGTCCGAGGCTTAAACCCCACCACCATGCATAATAAAAACCCCAAACCCTGCCCCGTACCGCCCTAACCCTGCCCTTTTGGGAAAACAGAAAGCTCCACTGCCTTCAGATTTGTCCACATATTGGGCCAAACTGCGTGATAGTCACCCGAAACCGGACTGTCACGCTGGACTGGGGACACCTGGGTGGTTGCCTTTAACAACACCCAAAGTAATGAAGACTTTGCCTTGATTATTAATATTACTAGTTATATAGCCTGCCAAAAATCATGGTGCTCATGGGGCTTTGGCGTTTCCCTTGCTGTGGCTCCTCTTGCCGGTCACCGCGCTCTCTCTTCCTACCCGAGACTGCGACTTTATTCTCTGTTCTACACAACAGCGCCATCTATCTGCTCTCCGAAGATTGCAGCATGACAGATATGACCAAACTGGCCATTTATTATATAGGATATGTTGGTATATGTAGGCACAGAAGAACACAACATAACTTTGTCATCAGAAGAGGTGTTTGGGTAACACACAATTGTTAATTTTTTTGGTTTATTTTTTGTAATTTGTAATTTGTAAACATTTTGTAAATTCACAACAGATACACAGATTGGCACTATGAAGGTGCAAAGTACCAAAGGGGAGGGGGTATCCTGTACCACCAAAGGTGTGTGTCTTGTATCACGAAGAGGTGAGTTCTGTATCACATAACGGGGGTGTACTGTGTATATCTCCACCCTCAGACTATTTCTCATTTAAAATGGCAACAACATAGGACATCAACTGACTTCTGAATCGTTATAGACATAGGGCGCCATTTTGAAAGTACGTCATAATACCACACTGACTTTTGACCTATATCTGTGTCAGGGAGAATGTCCAATACTTCAGGGAGTCAGAGAGATACCCGCTGCTCAGGGAGTCACCTTGATATTCAGTCCCAGTACTATGTCTCCTTTCTTGGCCCCACTGTAAATTGAAATCCCCCTCCTTCCCTCCCTTCATCCACCTCTTTCCCATCAGACAGATCTCCCAGCATACACTAAGAGATGCGTATTGTAACATCTGTCGCGCGCATGCATGCTGCCAGAAATAATACCCGACATGCAGCTGGCGGAGCCCGGGTGTCGGTCGAAACTCTGGAACCAATCCATAATTCTTTTCGAAGCTTTTTCCTAATGTCATTGATGTACACAGCTTAAACTTTGTTCTGACAATCTCTAGTCATACTGTGCACTGATGTAGTTAAAGGAAAGAGATAAACTCGTGTTCCTGAGGTCTAAGCGGGATACTTCAGCGTTTATGGCACAGACAGCAGTATCCTGTTTATATTATATCCTGTGCTTATGGGTTTTTTCCTTTTCTTATCTCCTCAGTCTTGTCTTCACTTTCAGGACCTGCAACTTGTGAACACAAATAGCCCAGCGTGCAAGATAAGGGGGATACCGGAAACTTTGGTATCGCCGCAGACTGAAAGATGACAATTTCTCTGGTTGTGCTTTATTTTTTTTTATTTTTTTTTTAAAACAAATACGACCCTGTCTAGGGATTTTAACCGGACCTGTTGTTTGTCTCTGGGCATCAATTCCCAGGTCTTTCAACGAGATAACAGCACTTCAGCATTATAGTGTTATACGGTAAATGGATACAAGGGATAGGGATAACACTCCATACAAACGCATACACTTACTGCCAGATAGAAACCCTGAGCGCTGAGTGCAGAGCAGCTGCCGTCCATCGCTGTGTGTTTATGTTGTGTGTCATTCTGAATTTGCGAGATACTTAAACCTTAAGCTGGTTAATCGGACAAGCTCGGCTCAATCCCCAGGATTAAAAGATGTGGATGTCACAAGTGTCCGTGTGTCACTAGTCTTTGAATTCAGAAATTGAACCGTGACCCCAGAACATTCTTAATTACATTTTATTTTCTCTCTCATTTGCAATATGCTATTAGCCTGTAGCATAACTGCACTGGTTGCAGGGGTTGATATGGGGCCCAGATGGCCAGAACAGATAGTGACTGTTACGTGTGTGGGTGGCAACATGGAGGATTAGAGTTAGAATACCGGAAGGGAATAAATCAGAAAAGGGGAGGGTTAGGGTTAGGCTAGGGAATAGATAATAGAAGGGGAAGGTTAGGGTTAGGCTTTTGGGATGGTTAGGCTAGGGAATAGATAATAGAAGGGGGTGGTTAGAGTTAGGCTGTGGGGAGGGATTAGAGCACAGAAGGGGAAGGTTAGGCTGCGGCGAGGCTATAGACCATAGCAGGGGAGGGTTAGGGTTAGGCTAAGGGTAAGGGATGTAGTATAGAACTGAAAGGTTAGGGTTCGGCTACAGTAAGGGACTGATTAATAAGGGAAGGGTTAAGGGGTTAGAGGGGAAGCTTATGGTTAGGCTGGGGGGGATGAATGGGATAAGGGGAAGATTGGGTTTAGTATGTGGGGGGTTAAGATAATTGAAGGGGAGGGTTAAGCTGCGGGAAGGGTAAGGATAATGGAAGTGGAGGTTTTGGTAGGGATAAGAATAAGTTTGGGGAATAGCTTCAGTCGGCAATAGCTGTCTTTATGGATCAATTCTTTCTTCTTAGCTGCCTGTTCATTGCATCACGGGAACAGCAACCATTTCACGGGAATGGTAGAGAGGGATTAGAGATTCCTCGTATATCTGTGCATGGTATGATCAGAGCAATGAAAATATAATATAGTTTGGTGTGTTTACACTAGAGAAGCTTTAATATATACAAAAGAAAAGTCCACAAAAAGGAAGTTGTAATGAAAACACTTAAAATAAATATATTCAGAACAATTTGTTTTCTTATTATGAATATTGTTTAACTTTAACTCTAGTTTGTCTATTTTAAATCTTTAACTACTACTAAATTTCCCCACAATCTCAGGAAGACTGGCACCACCGTCTCATACAATGAGTCTTGTGGGTCTTATACAATGACTCATTATTCCTTTTATTATTTTATCAGGGCATTTAAGTTTTTTTTTCACAGAATCTGAAAATGGTCTAAAAATGAATACAATACTTTACCTTCTTAATTCAGAGTAATGGGCCCCATTTGTAGGCTCCTACACCTCCACTTATAAATCATTGTACCACCACTTTAACATTTCTTTATGTCAAGTGCCCAAAAGTCAGGAAAGTCTGTATTAAAGAACAGACTAGACCCAGAATTTGAAAATTAAGTATCTGGAGCAGTTAAAATAAATGTTATTAGTTTCATTCTAAGCATACAAGGAGAGTTCTTTACTTTAGCTTAATATACACAGATACTGACCAGATGAACCATCTGACCATGTAAAATGTACTTACCCCTGCAATGCAACATGATTTTACCATATATACATATTTCATTAAGTGTAATAGAAACAAGTCTTCAGGAAAAGGGGAAGATGGGAGAGGAGGCATGGGCATGAATACCGATGAGTCTATATGACTGAAATCACCCACCTGCTGTCTTCTAGTACAGGGGTTCTTGATAAGTGATACTAGTACCAGTGACTTGCACCTTTTTCTAGTGGCTACTGGGCAAGCTTGTATAGAGGTATCAGGCATACTTTTAACAAACAGAACCTCTACTCTAGAAGATGCCTCCTTACTCCATCTACCCGACGCATTCTATGACTAGGAGTTCCTATCAGTTGGCAAGTTGGCACGTGCAGTGTGGAAAAGTGACTTCATCCTATAATATAATAAAAGCACATGGAATGTGGATCTGGCTTAAGGTATGGGTGACTATGAGAATTCCAATACACATGGGGTAGTCTCCATGCGGCCCTCTCTTCTGATAAGACTGTCTACTGCTGACCTCGGCTTTCTAAGACCAGTGACTTTGCATGCAGAGACAGGCTCTGCTAATCTTCCATCCAAATTAAAATAATAAAAATCTTTTATTTTTTCACTTGAATCCAGTGCAATGTACCCAGAATATCAAAATGCCCTCGGAATATTCAGATACTTTCACAGGGATCCAATAAATAATGCTAGAAAGACTGTCTGAGCCTAATTACCACAGTCCAACAATTGCCTATTGTGCTGAGCCAAGACTGGTGATGTTTTTCAGTATTAACATTCCTGGGGATTGTGTCTGTCCATTATTTGTAAATAGAAATGAATACCAGTCGTTACTTCGAGCCTATGCGTATGCATGTCTCCTACAGCGCTTTAATTATGGACATTGTTTACTAATCAGTATTAAATGGACATACTGTAAGGCATTATCTACAGCTTAACACAATGCCTTGTTTTGGTTTTAATTGTTCCAATGTTTAGTGACCATGGCACTTTGTGGCCATATCACTGCATATCCCTTCTCAGGAGTTAATGGGACACTTAAGAACTGGCCTTGCAACAGATACGCGGCTTTACCAGCTCTGCTGATTAGATTATAGCTACAGTAGATTTGTCGGCCCTTATAGGCTTTAGGAGATTTCCTAACCATGATAGCTCACGTACGTACATCAATTACTTAATTACAGCTCGCTGTCCAAATACAGATATACCGTGGTCATTTGTAAGCAAACGTTATTCCAAAAATGACAAACAAAAATAAATTACATATATGTAGCAAGTGAATTAGCAAAACTTCACCTGTTCTATATGATCAATATAAATATGTAATGCTGCTATAGAAGGATGGTGTCATATACCATTATCCACCTATCAAAAGATCTGATTGTTGCTCTATTTTATTTGGTGTGTGTATGTCAGGTAAAGGGCCAAAGTGTTCAGATTTTAGAAACGTCTATAAATTAAGATTAATTACTCAATCAATTTCAGATGTTTACATATATTTGGGTACATGATCCCCTCCAATACCCGACCTTCACACATAGAGGTATATTTACTAAGCGGTGAGATTGCAGTGAGATTGAAAAGTGGGGATGTTGCGACCAATCAGATTTGAGTTCACATTCTCCAGTGAATAATGGTCCGTGCGCTGACCCCTGGGCCGGTCCTTCTCCCCTGCCCACCTGTCGTAATTTAGGTGGGCCAGAATTTAAATTATACAGTGTGGGCTGGATTTGGAGGGGATTCAAATGGTCACGGACTCTCCCAGAAACTCAGGCAGACTCCCGGATTTCAGGCACGTATCAGACAGTTCAGAGGCAGTGATTAAAAGTTAAGCTGGCCATACACTGTAAGATAAATTGTTCCAATCGAAAGTTGAGAGATGATGTTTCCAGCACAAGTGTAATAACAGTGTAACAGTAACGCTGGTCAGTATCTGTGTGCAACATATAACAATAAAGTATTCTCCCTGCATGCACACACTGACATTCATTTTACCCCCCCCCTGCAATTCATCATGGTTTTACCCACTCTAGAAAAATCTTTCGATTGCAACAATTTTTCTTATAGTGTATGGCCAGCTTAAATCTCTACCTCAGCCCCAATTAGTACTATAAATAGCGAATGTTAGGTATTTGCCCGGGGTATCCTCCCTCCGCCCCCATACTGTGTTTCTTGGTTTCTCCCAAGAGGAAGAAGTTAAAAGTCAGCAACCCTGGTTTAATAGCAATGAGCTTGGTCCCAATAAAGGCGCAAATCTTGTGAGGGGTGAGAAAAAGCATAGCAGAAATATTCTGTACTTCTTATTACACTGACATCGGACGTCACTTCGCTCAGCACAGATGCTCATTTAAAAGCCGCCCTGATAACGTTTGGATTATTTAAGCATCCAGCTTTTCCAATTAACTCGATCCAAGCCTGCAGGGCAAACAGTTGTCAGGTAACTCTAGCCCATACCCCCAGTGAAGAATATTTGCTGGCCTGCTGCTGGAGGGCTGGCTTCTTGTTGTGCTAATGAACAGATTACAAACAAATCACCATTAGGTAAATACACGGTTAATGTTACGCTTTTCATGCTGTCTGAACAGATATACAGTAAGTATAATCTTCTAATTATCTTACACTGGACTGAGAAGGAGGAGGAGGAGGGGTGGGGGTATTATGTGAGGTCCCTTGTGATGACTTATTATTAGTGTTATAAAATATAGATGATGTGAGTTTATTTCTGGTCTGGAGCTGTGTAGTCTAAATGTATACTGTAAATACAGTACAGATTCTTATAAGAATATCAGATATCATCCTGAGAACAGAACAAAGCATCCAGACTTCATAAGTGGGGATGTTGCCCATAGCAACCAATCCGGTTCCAGCTCTCAGTTTAATTTTACATAATTCAAAATGTGAACTCGAATCTGATTTGTTGCTATAGGCAACATCCCCACTTTTCCAAACTTAGAAAATTTAGGCCCAAACCTCTATAAAGGTCCATGGACCTGATCCAGAGCAGCACACCAACCTGGAAACCAGACAAATGCGCTGGAAAAAGCAGCTCTGGGTATGCACAAATGTCTGTCTGCTTACAATTCTGTGCGAGTACTGCCATATTTAATAAGATATATGCCCCTTATCTCATTTAAATATACGGCTTTGCAGGGGATGTGCTCAATGCATCTGTCCTACGCTTACACCATGTCCTGAAATGCAGGGCCGCCACCATGATCACCCAGGCCCAGAACTCACAAACTCCCGAGCCCCCCTCATGATGCCAGGACGTCGTGACCTATTTAAACTCATTTAAACACCAATAATGGCATCTAAGTGAGTTTAGGCACGCTCGTGGCAGTGTCCTGAAGACCAGTACAGTGTGCCGGTCCCCTGCTGGGGGTGGGGGGACGGCCGGGCACGGTTGTCCCCCCCTGATGGCGGCTCTGATGAAATGTCCTGACATAATAGGACTGGTCAGCATTTATTTGAAAAGTTATAAAGTTATTAAAAGTTAAAATGTGGAGTGATCGCGGAAACAAATTGGGGTAGGGTTTAGCCAGAGTCAGGGGGGCTTAGAGAGGAGATTTGGCAGGGGCAAGACTACGGCTCCCGAAATGTTGGGAAGTATGCTGTAAGGATATACAATTGGGTGACATAAAGTGTGTGATATCACTGGGGGGATACATCAACCTTGGGAAGATTGGAATGATTATTTGTTTTGTGGTCAATTAAATAGCTGTTCTACTAACCCACAAAATGCTCTTTTGTTTTTGGAAAGAACCTGTGAGCGCTGTCGTATTTCCTACACCTCTCCTCTCATATGGAGAAGCAATTTACATGTTCACCGGCATCTGAGGGAGAAACGTTTTGTCTGGTGATTGATCACTTTCCGTGGTTTATACTATTGAAACCAGGCAGACAGAATTAGTGTGAGACAGCAGATGAACATGTAAACTCTCTCGTCTATACCGGGAGACAGAACCTGTGGATTATCTTTGTTTCTTAATAAGCTGGAAATTCCCGGGAGACTCTGCTGCTGCCCCTCAGGGGCTTCCATACTCTCTGTTCTCTCTGCTCTGTTGAATTTGATGGATGCACATGGTCAGCTATTTTGGGTAACAGCAGTTTCTCACAAAAGATTCAGGACATGTTGCATTTTATATAGACACATATCTACATCTACAATCTAAAAACATTTTTGCAAAGGTAGGAGGTGCGGCCTCAGTCTGTATGGGCAGAACAATATGGCCCTGTGGCGGACTGTGCATGCCCATCTTCATGGGACATGGAAAACAGGAACAGGATTTGGGCAAAGCTAATATGGGATTTGGGCTGCACCGGGGGTCGGGGGTGTCAGAAAAGGCTTATTTATCTAGTTTTCTACCTGTAATATGTTGGTAGATCCCCACTCCTGTGTGGACGAGGGGACTTCTCCCCACCACCTTTTTACCAGGACACAATTCTGAATCCAACGGTTCCTCATTCATCATGCTAATGTGACTCAAGATACCAAGAATGATCTTAGACTAGATCCGGTCCACATTTATTATTCCTACACCAGGGAAAGTAAAATGCACTATGTTATATTGTGAATTTGTGATTCATTTCAGTCCTGTTCAATACAAAAATCATTCAATTTAAATGAATTCATTCATTTGTTCATTTTGTCATTCAGTCATTCATTTATTTGTATTCGTACATTTACATTTTTATTAACTTTTTCAAATCACTTGGATTATTTGTGTGTTTTTGGACTTAAAACTAGAAAAGGACTTGCCATCAAAGAAAGAAACGATTATTGATTGTTCAAAATGAATGAATAAAATGAATGAATAAAATGAATAAATTGGAATAATTTTTGGATGTGCCAGGACCCAAAAACCATTCAAATTTATGACGCTTGCAAATTAATTTCTTAATTAATTAAGTTATTCGTTTTTATTCATTCATTACTTTTTAATCATTAACTCGTTTTAATTCATTCATTTGTCTTTTAATGCTTTCAGATTACCCAGATTCATTTTTTGTATGTTTTTGAACTTAAAACCAGAAAAGAATGAATTACTGGCCACCTACATGAACTAAGAAACTATTAATGTGGGTGTTAAACTGTCTGATAGTGCGCGCCTGCTTAGTATTCCAAATCTAAATAGTATCTGAAATTACATATGGATAATAAATTCTGGAAAGACACATTTGTAAACGCTCCGGTTACCAATAGGACAGGAAATATCTCTGTTGTGGCTGTGTGAGCTGTCTAATTGAAAATGAAGAGACGGATATGTGGGGAGGACTTTATTAGACATAAAATACTTTCTCTAGTAACCGTACACATCCTATAATATCTGCAGTTAGCCAGGGATTAATATTTTTAACATGTTTGTTTAAAATGTTTTCCCTTTCCTGCTCTGACAGTCATCACTTTGTATAGTGTAGGATTGTAAACGATTTCCCTTTTCTAGGAAGTGATATTCTTATTGAAAACTAATCAAATAAAGACGCCCAGCTCATAACTTGTCGAGTGGTAAAATGATAGCCTCGTAATTTATTGTGACAAACTATGATATGGTTACGCTTATTACCCTTTATGTACTTTGCAGAGTGTATACTTTTTTGTATGTTTCCGTAGTGGTGTACTATCGCTTTGTTGTGTTAAAATACTGTAAAGAGGTTTTTATGGCATGTTTTAACTTCAAAAGGAAATGTATTGAACATTGCCACATGTTGCCTTTTCCTTGCTACTATACTGAAAGACCAACTCAATAAATACTTTTGTGGTTCATATAGTCAGGAAACAGGAATCTACACAGTGCAGGTCAAGATGGTTAGAAAATTGCCCTCCTTAGTGCATTTTGTAGAGCTATCACTTACACTGGCGTTCCACAGCCCCCAAAATGTCACAAATCTCTTTCCGCCAGGATGAATCTTAAAGGATCTAAGAAAAGATTGGTAAATGCTGAGATAAAAGATCTAAATGGGTTGTGCTAATTGATTTGGTACTAGTAGGATCTCATCGCAAATTTGTCATCTCCTGCGATACCATCAAGGACTAATAGCAATGATGTTCTTCACTCGAGAAGCCAAATAAAGAAACATTTCAAGGGAGGTAAAATGAATGTTTGCGTGTAGGGAGAATTTGCTTTTGGTTATTGCACACAGATAATGACCAGCGTTACTGTTATATATATGTTTTCTGCAGCCTGCATTTGGAAATGCCACTTCGGCCACTTAGTATAGTGTGTGCACTACACAATTTACTTAATGGTCAGTGGTGGTGTCTTCGAAGTACGCACCAGGGGTGGGGGGAGGGATGTAAATTGTACAATAAGCGCTGGCTTCAGCCCTTACATAAAAAGCTAAATCGGAGCAGAAGTCTTAAGGTTGGGTCCCCGTGCATATTCTGCTCTGTATGGGGAAGTGGTCTTCCCCCCATAGGGGAGGGAATAGGCCTCCACAAACGTAGTTAAGCAAAACCAGTGTTCTGTTCACCAACAACTGGTTCTGCTTAAGTCTGGATCATCCTCAAATTATAAGACTTGGTCTAAGAAACATCACCTCATCGCAATTCAACATGGTTTTACCTGGGGCCCTCTGCGGTGGCCCCTGAATCTATAAATTAGTTCATTTTGTCTCAGCAGCACATATTACCTTTCATCTCATTGGTGTGTTATGTTGCAAATGATTTGAAGAATTATTACTTCTAAAATATGACATCTGATCACAATGCTTGGAAGAAGCCAAGATTCACGAAACCGCAGAAGCCATCAGGTGTGCAGGGTACGGAGATAATATAGTATAATGACAGCAATTCCTCATTACTGTTGACAGGGGAACAGTGCAGTGTTTGTATTAGACAGAGCATAAGTAAGATATTTTCAAGCAGATAAAATAAATGACCATGTAGCTAAAAAAAGGTGCAAGGGAGAAATTTTATTTTGCTGTCTAGACCTTGTCGTATTAAAGACCTGGATTTATTTTGAACAATGGGTGTTGTCTCTCTGTATTTGGTTCCTTTCACCAGCGATGACAGGTATAAGTCTATCATATAGTAGGTATTTAGTGTAATGATAGGAACGAGAGATCCACATTAACATGTGAAGCTTCAAGGCTCAGAATTGAAACCTTGGCCTATGTTTACTAAACTGGATATAAACAGGATAAACCTGGATATAAAATTGTGCTAGACATTTGGCCAAAATCTACTAAACTGCGGGATTGGAAAAGTGGGGATAAGACAGCAGCCTTATACCATCACTACGAACTGAACCTGCCCATTCGTTCTTAACTGGGCACTGTTTGCAAGCATAAACTTGGTGATTAATACATAAGGGCAAGTGCTATATATTATACAATAGACCAGCTTGGTGTACGGTGAATGTGCTTAGTGCTCTGTATCACGCAGCAGAACTGACTGTAATTTTAGTGTAGAAAGAAAAGTGTCAATATTTGTGCACTTATGTGTGTTTGTGTGTGTGACAGCAGTTATGTGTGTGACAGCAGTTATTTGTGTAAGTGTGACAACAGTTATGTGTATTTGTGTGTGTGACAGAAGTTATGTGCGTAAGTGTGACAACAGTTGCGTGTATTTGTGTGTGTGACAGCAGTTATATGTGTATGTGTGTAACATCAGTTATGTGCATGTGTGTGTGTGACAGCAGTTATGTGTGTGTGTGTGACAACAGGTAGGTGTATGTATGTGTGCAGATATGTGTATCTTTTTATGTGTGAGTGTATGCGTCTTAGAGGAGCTGCAGCAATGTGAGCAGGGCTGAATTAACAATGGGGCTAATGGGACTACAGCCCCAGGCCTACTTTGTCAAACAGACCCATAATGCTAGAGCTAATGATATCAGTGCGGTGAAAGAGGGTACAGTGACTAAATGGCCCACATGTAATTGACCACTACACACAACAGTGGTCACACCATGAATCACTTGCCACTCCAATGGGCCATTTTCAGTCCCAGGCCCACGTGACTCCATGTAATCCGGCCCTGAATGTGAGCAGTGTCTCACTGTCTTACACAGTCAGAGAGGATCACCTGTCAGCAAGCCAGGGTGGGCGGCATAAATACTTTAGCCTAAGGCAACTAAGACCCTTAATCTTTCAGGTTTCACTTGCACTGTTCACTACAAGTTTAATCCTTTTGGAAATAACTTTGATAAAAAAAGGCTTCTGTTCTAAATATTCCAATGCCAACCTGCATTGCATCACTTAAATGTTGTTGCATCCAATTGTAAATTACATTTTATAAAATATTGATATAGTGAATATTTAATTATATTCATCATAAGGGCTCCTTATTTTTCCTTAGACTTAGAATAATGAATAATGTAGTCCGCCAAAAAGACAATTTTTATATCATATAATAAATCATTTCCCAGTAAGACATCGGCATGTCCAGGATTCCGGGGGCAAAGGACACTTCCTGCTGACCAACACATATGAAGAATAACTATTGTTCTATTGCAGGAAGACTGAGAGCGGCGATTTCGGCCAATGTTGTTAAATGTTGAATTCCTTGTTGGACATTGTTTATATAATATCTTTATGCAATAAGGTCAATATACTGTCACAGTAAAATGGATGAAAATCAAGTAAAAGTGATGCAGGAGACGCAAAGGAAAGATGTCCACTTCCTCTCTGAACAGGAAGTACATGTTAGGGAACGCCAGAGAAAAGAAAGAGGTGCCCTGACCAGGATGTGCCATGACTGTCCATCAGCTTTTCTGAAATCTATAGTCTTATCTGTGTTTGTAACTCTATATTTATAGGATCAAAAACATCTTGGCCTAGATATACTAAACTGTGGAAAATAAAGAGATGTTTAATAGTAACTGTTTCCTATTACACACTAAAAATGTCAGCTGATTGGTTGCTATGGGCAACATCTCCACTTTCCTGCAGTTTGGTAAATTTACCAAATCCCCAAATGTGTTAGGAACATTTTTATTAAAAATGTAAAATATTGTTTGGTATAATTTCCAGACATTCATTCACTAACACTGAGTTCGAAGTGGATATTTAGAAGTGACAGTATGGAAACATAGAAAACTATAGAAGTAAATGGAAGATTCTATGAAATGAATGAGAGATTACGGATAAGCCCCTCTGAGTTCTGATTGTTGAGACATCAAACAAACTGTTTTCTCTGACGTTATGACCACAAAGCTACAGAGCAAAGGAGGAAAATCAATATACTTTGCTAAGGTTGCTGGAGTCCATATACAAGGCAATAAATTAATTAAAGACATGTGTGGGTGGAATCACAGATTTAATTGATTCTAGTAAAACGTGTTAATAAATTCTATCAGCAGACCATTGGCATTTAATGTTAAGTGCTAAAGATCACAGCTTAATTTACAGGAACCATCTGAGAAGTCCACAGAATTCTTAGAAGTAAACCTTTGACACAGGCCCAGCCTTCCGCCTCTCACTCGCCAGCTGTACTGTACATGTCTGTGCTGTTACAGAGACTGATGATGGCTTGCTCGAGTCTGTGGTTCTCAGTTTACATAAGGGATACTGAAATAATAGAATATGTTCCCTGATATATTGATGTTTGCAATGCTTATGTTCTGCGAGTTACTCTATTTATACTTTGCATATACTAGTCAGGCCTAATATTTAGCTGCAAATTATTTACTAAATTGTACTAGATAAATAGTGGGATGGGAAATGCACGCTAATCTCTTTCCCATGCCATTGTCGCTACTGTGTCTTTACCACTGCCAAGGATTACTGTTTTCTGTATTCTGTATGTATTACTATTCAGCATGCAAGTAAATCAATCACATTCTACTATTCTTCTAATACAAATTATAAAGTAAACACAGGCAATTTGATAGTTATACTAAAACTTGCATTCACAAGAGTGATAATGGTAGTGTATGGTCACGTGGGTGCAATAATGTAATCTTATGACATGCATAAAATATGTCAGAACCCAAGCTGCCATTTTCACTGGCACCTCATGGGCGGACTTACTCTGTCTGTGTCCATTATTACTGGCTAAGTGGGATAGCGTCCAGTTTATCTGTCTTGTTTTGTATGGCCAGCTTAACTGTAAATCATGGTTGCCAACTCTCCCGGAATATCAGGGAGACTCCCTGAAAAGTGTGTGATCTCCCTGACTCCCTGAAGTGCTGGATAATCTCCCTGATGCTCATTCAGGTGAAGAAGACATTG
>JABWIB010001303.1:0-12918 GCA_016617825.1 Platyplectrum ornatum
CTAACACTGCTGTGTGACTGGATCACACAGAGCACTGAGCACTTTTTCGATACAACCTGGCTGGTCCATCCATTGTATAATAATAGCACTTACCCCTTTTTATGAATCCTCAATATACTATAGAATGTAAGCTTGCGCAAGCAGGGCCATTTTTTTGGTCCAAAAAATTACCATAAGGCTTATTTTCTGTGGGTAGGCCTTATTTTAATTAACATTGACAGAGATTCACTAGGGCTTATGTTCAAGGTAGGGCTTATTTTCGGGGTAGAGCTTATTTTGGACTGTTTTACAAAAATTAGGGTAGAGCTTATTTTCAGGGTAGGTCTTATTATCGGTGAAACACGGTATGTTAGTTTTTTTAGTTGTTGTAAAGGCAATCTACAAATGCAGCTGCATATCCTATTTTTGTAGGACATTCAAGATGAGATACAATTTTAACTTATTGGACCATATCCAGACCTCCATGGTTACTCCGTACACAGGGAAGTCTGTTAGTCAGCTCCTAAAAGGGTACCTAATTATGCTTCAGTACCATAGCTTATCTTACGTCTCTGTGCTCTAAACAATATATACTTTCTGAAGAATATATATATATATATATATATATATATATGCACGGCTATTGTGAATGAAAATAATGTATATGTATTTTTAATGCTGGATTTCCCAGCATAAAAAAAATATATTCTAATTATTTATTGCACAATAGTCACCATAGCAAAGGTGCAAACAAAATGGTGTTTTTTATTTATTGAAAAATGTGTTTAAAAATTAATTATTTATTCATTATAACACACAAACAAATTATATTAACAATAACCTTTTAAATATAAATGTTACATTTGAAGTGTGTAATTAATCCATATAGCCATGAAAGGACCAATGTATCTCTACTGAGATGCATTAAAAATCAATTCATCATCTTACGTCTATTTACGTTTCTTTTTTTTTTATAGTTTTACGTTTCTTTTTACATCATTGTACATTTTACGTATAGTAAGAAAAATCAAATCAGGATTTCAGCAGTAAACTAGAGTTTCAAGGCATCTATTTATTTATTTTTTATTTTAAATGTTCCTGTTACCGACTCGTGCGTCGACCTTGTTATTCCTAATACAATATTCATCTTGCAATAACCGTGATTGTGTATACAGGCTGACAGTAAACTTTCTTTGTCAAATACTGTCATTATATGATTTTAAGAGACCAGAGTGAACATGGGGGGTGTTCCTTTCGACCTTGTGTCGTTCAGCCACACACAACTTTGCTTGCAGTGTGTCACTCTGTTTATAAGATATGGCTATTTTATATAGATGTATATGTTTTTGTGTCTGCTGCTTACAGATTATTGATACCATTTTAATATATTTGTAATTGTAATTACTTTTCTAATACTTTGTTGCAATTCATTCTTTCCAAGGGCTCCTGTTATATACAGTAATTTCCCATGTGCAATTAATTACCTGGGTGTGTAATTTATCTCTGTGGTTTTATAGTGGGGGTTACACAGTGAATACCTGTAATACTCCATAATTGATAGTGCCAAATATGTTGCTCTAAATATGTCACATATATCGAAAATGTTGTGGATTGGATCATTAAATGTCTGGTTAAATTGTAAAATAAGGAAAAACTTCTTGACAGTTTAGTGTCTAGTGAACTGGACAAGCAGGAAACATATATCCGGGTTTTTTTCTTGTCCAGTTTCAGTAAATCCAGTATTACGTTTNAAATTGAATAAGGTTGAATCACCGGTCATACCTTCTCTACAATTGTTTCCTCTGCATTGTTCTAAAACCTGCATCCATACTGCCTATTAATTATCAGCTGGAATTTCCTGACTATTGTATATAAAATACGTCAACATATATCAACAAATGTATTCCATATATACATGACTTTAAAGAAACTTTTTTAAATGGTTGTGGCATCCACTAAGTACATTTCCCTTAGTGCCAAGATGAACAGAATCTACCTATTGCAGGAATCAACAATGGTGCAGGGGCAATTTAACAGTAAAGCAAAGGGCCAGGGTGCAATGCCCATTTGAAATTATAAGGGACCACCCTATATGTTTTGCCCACTGACAGACTAATCAGTCGGTTTAAGATGGTAAAAGGGTACCTCCTGCGGAGTTCCTTTTTACACTCTAGCTATAAAATATAAACTATATATCTATAATTATTTGTCTGTCCTTGCCTCTTCTCATAGTTTGTAATGCACACTATTCCCAATGTCATCCTGACCCACCAGTGCATTCTTAATGCCCAAGTCCAATATCCAACATGTGGAGGGCACCTAAAAAAGTTCATTTTGCCAACCAAACATTTAGAAACTGATGAATTGTTACTGAATTTACTTGACATTTACAAAGCTAAAGGATTGATTTTAGAAATATCTGTAATTCCTTAATCCCTTTGATCTAGTTCCATTTAAATCTTTTAGCACTAGTGTCACAAAATAAAATCATGGCTGCAAATTTTGCATTGCTTCATATTAATTAATTTAGTTTATTTAGTTTATTTGTATTAACTACAGTAAACTGACACTTTATATCCCCCAAACTACATTGATGGGGAACATTATCAGTTGCAATATATGCAATATATGCAATATATGCAATATATGCTTAAATCCATATTCGGTATTCGGTACATAAATAAAAATATGTCATGCATGTAGCTTATCCCATTCTTGCATTTAAATCCCTATCTTATTCATCTTACAAAGTATCTTCTGTAGAATAGCATCAGGGGGTGGAGGATAGCTTTGGTGAGATAAATCTGGTAACCTCTGTATTAGTGCACACTCGTGGTCCTAATGTCTGCATGGAAACCACCAAGGGCTATCTATGGCTGTGAGAGTTACTGTTATTCATCTGAATAAAATATATAAAGAGACATTTTCTGTGCTAATCCATTTGTGGCTAGTTACCCACACCTGGGAGGTCTACCACCTCAGTGGGAAAACAGAAGCAGTCCTCTGTCACTTCCCTCTCTCATGACAAAATTGCAGGGGACATTAGCGCTTCTGATGCTATATGGCAGACTTCTGTGACCCATGTGGATCACCCAAAACATGCCCTTGCACTAAAGTTTAAATGCTCCCATCTAGCCTAATTTAGGTGAGCGCGGAGAAGGACCGACCAGCAGGCAGAACTTCTACCACATGGAACTTTGTTCCATACACTAGAAATAATGAAAACCTACATTCTGTGCTTAAATTTACTAGAAAAATCAACCCAACCAAAGTGTAAATCATAAGTATATTGTTTTAAGATTAAATTTCTTAAAAATTCATCAAACAAAAGAACAAATCAGTGAGTTGGGAGAGTTATTTTCTTAATTGAATCCACTTGTATTCTACTACATGTTTAAGAATATTGAATTCTTCCTGAAGCTACAATGTAACTACTTTGGACAGAAATAGTAACTATTGCTCATGTGGTTTACATGAATCAAATATGTAAGCTATTTAGAATGACAAATTTATTTGCCCAAAGGTGATGGTTGAATTATAGTATTCAACTGCAGTAACCGGACAATCTTGTAGAAATATGTAAAAGATAAAAGGGGAATTTGTGTTGGGACACAGTAATTAATTATAGTTATCATATTATCCAGTCAATGGAGGATTATCTGAATATGTGAATTATATAATTGGCACAGGATAAGAATCCTAGTCAAGCATGGTTTGGACATGTGTGTTTTGTTTTGATTAAGATATGCATCTATCTACTTTACATAGATGTAGATGTCATCCTGGAACCTTTTCAGAGTGAAGTGAAATTGAGCAAGGGTCAGATAGCTTAGACTAAATATAATTAGTGCACATTCTTGTAAATGAACGTGATTGTGGCCACTTGCATGCAAAGAGGCCTTTGTGCCAAGGAAGGGGTGTGAAAGTAAATTTAAAGGATGGGTTTTCCAAACAAACAATAATTAGATCAGGATCAATTACTGGATCATATCTATCCAGCTATATGATCATCTGTGTGAAATCCTATATTTAGACACAGCCTATATTTATTAGACTTCAGGAAAGGAAAAGTGGAGCTGTTGCCCATTGCAATTAATCATATTCTAGATTTTAGCTTCATTTTACATAGTTAAGTAGTGGTTCTTAAACTTTTATGCTCTGGGACCCCATCTGACAATGACTATGCCTCTATATATTTATAAATCTTACAATTTTATTTTAAGATCTGGATATTTAAGATCATTTTCACCAAGAAAACCAGATTTTTTTTTTAAACAGCAGTGAGTATGACCTAAATTCAGTAAGCGGGGGAATTGAAAAGTGGGGATGTTGGCCATAGCAACCAATCAGATTCGAGCTCGCATTCTCCAGTATGTAAAATGAAACTGAGAGCTTGAATCTGATCTCCACTTTTCAATTCCCCAGCAAATTCCCCACTTACTAAATTTAGGCCTATATGTTTTGTACCAAACTTCAGCTTCATGGGGTTAGTTGGGGGGAAGTTAAAAGGGGCAGAAAGGTCCTCTTTAATGAAAATGGAGTGAAAGTAAACACCACTATTGGATAGTATTAAGCCGCCGCGGCGGCAGCCTGGAGTTCTTACAGGCATCCGTAGCTTAGTTCAGTGCAGCAAGTAGATTCAGATCAACAAAAATTCTGAAAAACGCTTAACAATCAGTTTAACAATTTATATGTATAAATTACAGATATTGAAAAGTGGAGATATTGCCCATAACAACCAACCAGATTCAAGCTCACATTGTCCAATAAGTAAAATAAAACTTTAAAGAGCTTGAATTTGATTGGTTGCTATGAGTAACATACCCGCATCTTAAAAAAATTTCCTTAATAAGTCCAAAGAATTTTCAAAATTGCATGTCTGGAAGGGGTATATCAGAGTGTGAGTGCAGCTTTACATAGACGCAAAATCTTTATTTTATTAAGGAAGCAAAAATGAGTAGTATATGCAAAACATATGTGTATTTTCTTGCTCTGATCAAATAGCCTAAATCCCAATGTGAAATCTTGGTCTCCTTCTCTCAATCAGATGTATAGCAGGTTCTCTGTTTCCTTGGCCAACAGCATAGGTAGATAATCAATAATTGTTTTAGTGTATAGTGGTGATGAATAGTTAATCACAGCACTGAAAAGACGGTAATTGCTGATAATAACAGCTTCTTCACTCACTTTAAACTAGTGTAAATACCTGTGAGTGAAATACTTACTGGAATTATCTATAAGGGAAAAGCTGTCAGGATTATCTTTTAAAGCATGTATTAAAGCATTGGAACTTCAGTATAATCTAACATTGCCAGTGTTTAAACTAATCACTAATCAGATCTGAAATAGATCTACAGTCTATAATCAAACATACTCCATGGAGTTTTAAAGTCTTATCAGTGCATGCTTTTGTCCTTTAGTACCTTGGACCCTACCTTGGACCCTACCACATCTTCTCTGGGCCGCACCATGTAAAATAGGGCTAGTGTGTAATGAAGGGTCATACACAGTGTTTAACCTAATCAGCATGCTAATGACAGCTCCTAGTGGCTAACAAGCCTGAATAGTTTTGTACATGCTAGTTACGTAACAATAACTTCTGCAGCTTGCATGCACATATGTTATTATTGACTTCACTGGCTGGCATTAACACAGGGAACCCGGATAAATGCCGGCCAGTACATAATTCTGAATGGGCCCTATGTCTCTATACATGTATCCAGACCAGTACTTTAAACGTTCTGTATATTTGTAAATGTTATCCCAATGTTTTGTTTATTAAAAAAAAATAAGAAAAACAACTGGACAGATTTTTGCTCACTCATGGATCTTGCCAAAAAATTTTTCAACATTTTCCTGAATGTCTCCCTTATTTCTTATCCTCTGACGTCTTACCATTACCCTAGATAATATCATATTTCCCATTAACAATTTTCCTTTTTCTGGTGCCTATAAGCTTTATGTGCACCCCCGCCCCCAGTGGAAGAATTTTTCTACTCTACTCTATGAGGATGCATTTGCATTGGTCCTGTTTTCTCTAAATTAAACACAGTCACATAATATATTTATCACATGCAAACATTTACACACTTGATGCTGCATAATATTACAAAACCTTTTCAGACCCATAGATATCTTAAGCCATAAATATTAACCAATGTTCTCAATCTATGCGGCAATATCTGGCTCCACTGTCCTCCCACTGTCTCAAACATATCTATGGGTATTCTAAACATCTAAATGCATTTTTCTGAAATAGGCTGTTTATTTAAAAAATAAATAAATAAGGGGACAATCTACACAGCAAATAACCGCTTTAGAGAATTCAGCGTTATATATATATATATATATATATATATATATATGCTTGTAAAGAGGTGTTTGCACTACTATATGCCATAGCTGCACAGTTTCAAACATGGGCAAGGGAGCCAGGGAGCCAGGGACTCCCTGAAATAGCATTTACATTCTAAACTAAACTCTCATTGTGTGGCATAATAGCACCTCACATTATGCATCAAACCCAGTCTCTTATAGATTGTAAGCTTTTACCATTAAGTATTAAATACCATATTTGTAAGCTTACAAATATTTATATAAAGTGATTGTTAAATATGTGCTACATGAAATGATGTTACTCTATGTTAATAAATCAAATAAATAGCAAGAATAGACACACAAACCAAGTTGCTTTACTAGACATGTAAAATATTTGTTTACAGTAACTTGGCTACTGTACATATAAACTAAAGTGCAGCATCCTGGTTCTAGAAAAGAAAAGAAAGCAATTCTCTGTGTTGGGTGTGACTATGCCTCAGGGCAGTCACAAGCCCAATCATAGAGGCATCCCTTAATCAACTAACTGTATTACTTTATTGGATAATACAAAAAAGTAAAAAAGTATATATATATATATATATATATATATATATATATATATATATATATGCCTTTGCTATGGAACACAACTAAACAGTTCTTATAAGGAGTATATATAATATACTCCTATATTAACATGTTTCTTAATCTTATTATTATATACATGTTAAAGTACTGAACATTGGTTCTGGTATATATAATTGGAAGAAGAACTGCAGATTCATCTAAAAATAGTGATAGCATACATATTAAAATAATTTTTATTGCAGCAAAATAGTTTACAAAAATTGTAATTTAAATGTATATATAACAAAGATAGTTTGCTTACAGAGCATGCAGCCATTATTTGACTTAAAGTTTAAATCATGTCAAAATATAAACAAAACAATTAACTGAAACAAGTAAATATGTATACACTGTAGTCTTACCATTAGTTGATGCAGCATGTACCATAATTAAGATCAAGCAAAGTGTGATCTTTTTATGTTTTTTCCTCATTATGCCAAAATGTCTGCAGCACTGAAGTATACCAGTGTTCTGTAGTGCTCTGCAGGTACAGGTGTATCTCACAATGGGACGGTTGCTACACAAAGTGTCACTTTAGTTTTATCAATTGTACCTGTACTGTAGGTGTGACAGAAGGAGGAGGGACATTCCCCAACCATTATAGCATTGTATAACTTAATAACAGAGAACCTGTCTATTCATACCATGACCTTTCTCAGATACAGTCATTTAATATTAAGCAGGACTTTATTTTAACTCTAGATTTTCCTAGTAATGTCATAAATAGATAAAAAAATGTATACATATAAACAAGGTAATATTTATGAATGTGCATAAATCAAAAATGCTTGTGTAAAAAAAAAAAAAAAATTATAGACCCTGGGCCTTCATGAAAGCTGTGCTCGCATACAGGCCTGTGGCTTCATGCGAGAGAGGGGAGTTTGCTTTTCTTTCCCTCCCCTTGTGCGTACATGTCTTAAGGACACTTAAGTACTGATCTGTTGTGTTTCTGAAGGTGAACACGATTTTTTCCTGCCCCTTCCGGGTCCATTAGCATGCCGATTAGCTGCCCCCTTGTACGTGGTTAACGCGTACAAAATGAATTTTCGTACTTGTTAGCTACGTACTAAAAACATTTGCTGTACATAGGACAGATATCCAGATATCTTTTTTTCACATCACTGGTCAGCATGAATGCAGGGGACCTGGTATATGCTGGCCAATACTTACGTCTACATCCAATTCCTTATCATTAAGAGGCATTGATCATTGACTTCATAAAAAGGAATGAGCAATAAATAGAACTTTACTTTCATGCTTTATCTTTCAAGCTTACTTTTGAGGAAATGATGAATAGACACCAATACTGTTTTGTAGTTGTTACCAAGTGCTTCTATGACAGACTTGACATTGTGATAAGAGTAAGTCACCTTCAAGTTCAAGAAATCTGTCATTGTATGAAAGCACATACTTTAGTGTATTTCTGAAGTAGATTCCACTCTTTTAACCCAGAGCTCAAAAGTTCTGGTTGCCTTTTTAGTAATTACATTTTTTGAGATACCTATAGTTGACAAGATGGGGTTTAGGAGATAGACAAGGAGAGTCAAAGTTTGAGTGATTATTTGCTTTGTTGTTGCTTTGTACTGTAGGCTCCATTACTCATTTATATTTAAAATGATCTAGAGGCATAGGCATTGCTTCACTGTAAGAGATCTCATGACGGATGGCAAGACTGTGCACTGATAGCCTGTCTTGCATCAGACCAACCTGCCTTGAAACCTATTGCATTCCAGCTTACCTGTACTACAGCTCCCAGCATCTTCTGCACTGCATTTACCAGTATTACCTGCATCACTGCTCACAGCATTACTAGCACTATTGGCTTCAGCCTACCTGCATCACTGCTTGCAGCATTACGTACACTACTGGTCCCTTTCCGCCTGCATTAGTGCTACTAGCAGTACACTGTCCAGTCTTTTGAGCAATCTAGTTCAATCCAGCATTCCACTGTCCAGTGCAGCACTCTGCTGTTCAGTCCAGTTTTTAGAGCAATCCAGTTCAGTCCAGCAGTCTGGTGACCAGTCCCGTGTCTAGAGTAACTCAGTGCAGAAATCCAGTCCAGTCTCTGGAGAAATCCAGTCCAGTTGTCCGTCTACCTGTATGCACAAGTATTACCCATCCCAGCTTCCACTACATTGCCTGTTGTCCTACACGCCTCTTTTAACCCAGTCTGATCCCAAAGATACTCAGATCCTGACATTCTCTCTCCTTAACCCATATTCATCATGTTTGGTTGTTTTTTATTTTTTGTTAATGACAGAAATTTGGTTTCTGAAGTTGGTGCAGGTAGTGGTTAAAGTGGTATATCAGTGGTAAATAAGAGTTAGTCTGAATTGAGTCTCATATGTAAGAGTGGTCTTGAACATCAAGACATGTGCCAGGGATGTGGTCTGTGGAAAGCAAAGTTAAGAAACTACCTGTAAGAACCTTATCAAATTCATGGTGGAAAATCCACTAGCTCTGGTTTACAGAATGGGATCGCTATTTCACCACCCACGGAGAGTTTATCAACAAGACAGAAACCGCAGAGAGCTGTATTGAGTGAAACTCCTAGAACAACAGGGTAAGCAGCAGGTGAGTTGAAAGATCTTTGTACACAAGGACAACGCAGGTGTGCGTTGCCACATGTTCTGAAATCCATATTTTACCCAGATCTCTTGGGATCAATACCTGTTTTTTTGGTTTCAATTAACATCTAAAGATGAAACCCCAGATCTTCAGTGACATAGGCCAGATCCACACTCCCATATGCAGCTCAATTTCCACACTCTGAGAAGAGAAAAAATGTTAGTGAGCGGGAGTAATGGACAAAGAGTTATAGAGGAAACAGTATAGTGAAAGAGTTATAGGGGAAACAGTATAGTGAAAGAGTTATAGAGGAAGCAGTGGTTAGAGAAGAATATAGAGGAAGCATTGGTAAGAGGGGATTATAGATGTAACAATGGTAGAAGTATAGAGGGAACAGTAAGGGAGAATTATGTAGGGAAGAGGTATCTGTAAAGAATATGGGAAAACAGTAGGTAGGGAAAAAAGAATAAGTCCCTATTAAACAGTTATTGGTTAAAGCATACCATTAAACATCTAACCTTTAAAAGAACATTCTAGTACTGGTTTAATTATGTTTAAACATAGGGATAGAAAAAGACCTTGGGCTTTTTCTGTAAAAAAAAAATGAGCCTGAATCATGTTGTCTGACACCGAATAAAACATATAATAATGATAAGCCTTTCATTTATTTCTATTATTGTTCACTCTTTTGCTCTAACTTTCAATTCAGAATCAAACCCTTTCACGTATGAGTATGTCTTTCATATACTGTGTGAGTATGAGTATGTCTTCCACATATGAGTATGAGTATGTCCTTCATATAAGAGTATGAGTAAATCTTTCACATACGAGTATGAGTATGTCTTTCACATATGAGTATGGTAAATACAAAGGAAATGAATTCAGAGTCACGGTTGCAATATATCACTTGGTCAGGGTTGCCAACTTTTTGGTTTCTCACTCCTGGATGTGAGCTTGAATCTGATTGGTTGGTATGGGCAACATCCCGAACTCCACTGTTTAATCAATTTAGACCCTGTACTGGAAGAGTGTTAGACACACAGTAAATATATATTTTTACAGTGGACTGCAACCTCATTGGAAAGGCAGAGTCTCCTGTTTGGTGTTTAGTCTTTTGGTCTTTTTTTCAGATAAACAAGAGTGTGTTTTACTGCAAATAACAGGCAACCCTGAGGGAAGAGATAATTAAGGAATTATTTTGCTTATTCCGTACATAGCTGTCTAGCAGATGTCTTGCTGGAAAACTCAACTATAACATAGCAGAAATATAGAAGAATAGCGTATTGAACATTTTATAAAAGCTATACACAGAAAGAAGTAATTTGGGTACTTACAGTATGTAGAGTTGTTCTAAACATAAATTGCATCTGTAATAAAAGCTAATATTTGAAATTTATATTAAGAAAGTATTGGCAGTGTTAATAGTAAAGATTTGATCATATTAATGCAGTTTCTTATGAAAAAAATTAATATCCAATAAAGTTTGTCTGTGAACCCTGTGAAAGGCTCATGTCACTCAAGTCACTGATGGATCATTGCCCCCATAGGACTGCATTGTCTCTGGTCTCTAAGTCCAGCTTCTATAGATCTTCCCCCTTATGTCTCTATTGTCCACCTCTTTCCCGCATGTGCAGGGTTAATATAAGGCATATATGGCAATGAAAAGCTCCTGTGCCATGGTGTAACCAATACAGCTCACTATCAAGCCTATGTAAGCTCTGTGGGCTCAGTGTGGTGGGTGAGTGTCATGCTGCATGTAAGTAGCCTGCTCTCCCCCTCCTTTACTTTAGCTCCATCTTAGCTCTGAGCAACATAGTCATCTCTGGTATTCTGGTACCTGGGGACAGAGAGGAAAATGCTGCCACACAACAGGAGACCTAAGAAGGCTGCACACCCTGCAAGCCAGATTCGACTATGTGGACTGATAACTGTAACACAGGCCCAGTATTGTGCTCGCATCCCTGCATCATCCAGCACAATGACTCGAGTATAAGCCGAGGGGGCACTTTCAGCGCAAAAAATGTGCTGAAAAACTAGGCTTATATTCGAGTATATACAGTAATTATAATAATAGACTTAAAAGTGTGAATGCAAGGTCACGTCTGAGCAAAACCATGTTGAATTTAATATAAATTTTATCAGTTGCAAACAACTGATGTTTTGCTGATCAGCATCTATGTGAAAATGCAAAAAAAAGTATTCCAGGGGTGGGCTGGCGTGGATGGCAGGGTGCCAGCTGCTACTCAGGCTGCAGTGACATTGGTGATTCAGGGCCGCGACAACACGAGCTGGTCTGCTGATCAGCATGTGTTGCATGTGCCAATCACCTCCTCTAAGCACTGCCCCTCCTGTAAGCTTCGCCCCTCTGTGTGATGATGAAGCAGGTCTGGGGGTACAGGCAGGGCCGGCGCTAGGTCTGCGGGCGCCCTAGGCAGACCTAGCGCCGCGGCCCCTTTAAAATGACGTGACGTCATCGCATCACATTGCGCCGCAACGTGATTACGTCACGGCGCTTCAAAAACCACCACGAAGGGCGGCGGAGTGGTCCCGTCCGCCCTCCCGGTAATAAATTTACTTTTTTTTTTTTTATACTTTATTTTACCCCGTCCCCCCCGCCTCGCTGCCGCCCCTACCCCGGCCGGCCGCCCTAGGCGACAGCCTGACATCGCCTAATGGGCGTGCCGGCCCTGGGTACAGGGGGGTATGATGGTGAAGCAGGACTGGATGTACAGGGGTTTGTGATGGTGAAGCAGGTCTGGAAGTACAGTGTGATGATGAAGCAGGTCTGGGGGTACAGGGGGATGTAATGGTGAAGCAAGTCTGTGGGTACAGGGGGTTGTGTTGGTATGGCAGATCTGGGAGTATTGGGGTATGTGATGGTGGGGCAGGTCTGGGGTTATAAGGGTATGTGATTGTGCTGCAGTTCTGTGGGTATAAGGGTATGTGATGGTGGGGCAGGTCTGGGGGTACAGTGCGATGTTGGGGCAGGTCTGGAGGTACAGCGGGATGTGATGATGGGACAGGTCTGGGGGTACAGTTTGATGATTGGGCAGGTCTGGGGGTACAAGTGGATGATGGGACAAGTCTAAGGGTACAGACTCCCCATACCCCCACAGTGTGAAGCAATGTCTTTTTTGGGGCAGGTCTGGAGCTAAAGGGGGATGTGTTGGTGGGGCAGGTCTGTGGGTACAGGGGGATGTGATCATAGGGCAGGTCTGGAGGAACGGGGGGTGTGATGATGAAGCAGGTCTGGAGGTACAGTGTGATGGTGAAGCAGGACTGGATGTACAGGGGGTGTGATGATGAAGCAGGTCTGGAGGTACAGTGTGATGATGAAGCAGGTCTGGGGGTACAGGGGGATGTATATGTGTACATAATACTCCGCTCCTGGGCTTTCAGCTGTCACTCACCTGGTTATAACGAACT
>JABWIB010001303.1:21070-32574 GCA_016617825.1 Platyplectrum ornatum
CAGGAATTTACTCTTGCTGCGCAAAGAGGCAAAATTAATTTATGAATTTAAAGCCATGACCCCGATTGGCTTAAATGAGGAATTTAGTTTGAATTGTTTTTTTGTAATCTTTGTTCTCTTTATATTTATTTTAGGTTACTTAGTTTTCCTTCTCCTTGTTATTCTTTGTAACCATTGTCTTTATTTAGAATTATCTAATTTTAAAGTGGATTTTTTTGTGTTCATTTTGTTTATTTCACATGATTGCAGAGAGGCATTTTTGAATTTTTTTATGCTTTTTCTCTTGTTCTCTTTACGTACTGGCGATCTGATCTGAACGCCTGGATGGCTGGGATGACTGAGTCGGGTTGTGATCTGGGCCACCTCCAGTCAGAGTCGGATTAAATCTTTATGGGGCCCTAGGCAAGGTACCAATTTGGTGCCCCATGTCTGTATGTGTGTGTTCCGTTTTGTGGACTTTTTTCTTGTCTTTGAAGTACGGTATCCCATGTCCAGAAAGCAAGGACATGCAAACTATAGCATATCTGTTGCATTTTATTTTATATGAGGGATTGCTTACCAAGACATACAAACCATGTATATGCAGCACAGGGTTTACATAGAGAATTAAAGAAGAATGTAAGGTATGTAAATAATGTAAAAAAAGAAAAACATTAAAAGCTTTTAGCCTCCAGGAGAGACTTACTTAAGTGGCATATGACTTACTTAAGTGATATATGATATTTGCTGGTTGGTAAATTAAACAATATTTTTTTATTTTTAAACATATCAACCTTTAAAATTAATGACTGTAGTGCTCATTCCAAAGCCTTATCATGGTCATTATAAATCCCCATAAGCAGTCTAATTCTGAATTAGTAAATAACTATCCCTGGACATCGAGCACATGCTGGAACTCAAGTAGTACCAAGTCCAAAAATACTGTGGGTGGGTCCTGGACATAAGTAAAAGTATATATTTAAGTTATTCCCTGGACGCCACTAAAGGACTACTATATTATATCACAATTCCTTATATAATAAACAATAGTTATGATGGTGTTATAGAATGGAAACGAAACAATCAGTATTCAAAAAGTCCAGAGCGTCTATAGTGTTGCAAGGTGATACTGTCAACTTCAACCTTTCCGTATTTGTATTCTCAAAAAAACAATAATAGTGAAGCCTGTTAACCGATGATTAATGGTCCTCAGCGATCACACAAGAAATGGAAATGTGAGTACATTTCCATTTCTTGTGTGATTGTGATTAGAGATTCCCAAATAGCCGGCTCAGAGTTTCCTACTCCGCTGTGCTGTATACTCCGTCGCGTTCCTCTATGTCGTCACTCCTCGAATGTAGCCAAAAGGGAACGAGAGTGTCCTGTCAAGTCCCGCTCTCGACCAAAGGGAGCCAAGCCTGAATTTGTCTACAATGCGCCTCCTGATGACGAACTCCCAATTGTCTCCGAACTGGCAATAGAAAACGGGCAAAATGGTGCAGAAAACTCCACACAATAAAAAAGTTTTCACATCCAATGGTATCACTCACAATCAATAAACTTGTGTATCTGCATATAACGAGTTTCTCTTCTACTTTAACGGTATTTGCCTGTTGGGTTCTTCCACCTCCACTGAACCTCGTCTCTCTCGAAAAGGAAACAACAAGATAGTGTAGACAGAAAGACCCACCTACTGCCCCACAAGAATTTGTTATGCTTACAGAGTTATTTCTTGTTCATTTGCATGTAGACAGGGTATAGTCGGAAATCCTCCTGGATTATAGCCAATGGTGGGATTCATCCGGTTCTAACCGGTTCTATAGAACCGATACCTAATGCAGGCATCGGTTCTAAGAACCGGTTGTTAAAGGTTTAATGAAAACCAAGCCCACACCACCTTTTCTATCCGAGTACCGAGCCGAGGCTCAGTACTACAATACAGTCTGTGGGGGGGTGGGGGTGTTATTAACAGTAGGTTCTGTAATAAATAAAAGAAAAACACTGTATAATTACTGTAGCCTGACACAGTCCTGTAATGAGCACTGCGTCAGGTCAGGCACTTAGCTCCTTCCTCCCATGTGACTGACATCAGCGTGACCCCCAGGTCGGAGGAGAGAAGATTTACAGCACTGAGGTGAGTGTGTACTGGAAGGAGGGGGTTATAAAAGGCTCAAATAAATGTAACATGTAATGTGTGTATATGTGAGTGTGTAGGTATGTGTAATGTTGTGTGTGTGTGTATATGAATGTATGTATGTATGTATGTATGTATGTATGTGTGTATGTATAATGTGTGTGTGTATATGTATGTATAATGTGTGTGTATGTATGTATGTGTGTATGTATAATGTGTGTGTATATATATGTATAATGTGTGTGTGTGTGTATGTATGTATAATGTGTGTGTGTGTGTATATATGTATGTATAATGTGTGTGTGTGAGCGTGTATGTATAATGCGTGTGAGCGTGTATGTATAATGTGTGTGAGTGTGTGCGTATGTGTGTATGTGTAACGTGTGTGTAGTGCATACATGTGTAAGTGTAACGTGCGTGTGTGTGTGTGTATATATATATATATATATATATATATATATATATGTGTGTAACATGCATATGAGTGTATACTACTGTCCCGCTTGTCTCCATCCAATCAGCCCACGAAGGATGCTGGGTAGTGCCACTAGTGACAGGTGATAGGAAGCTGATCGCTGTTTGTACAATGTCTACAAATATGGTGAAACAGGTCCACACTTGAAGTGAAGCTCAGCAAAAGGCCGGCCGGGTAAAGTAAAAGGGTGGGGGCACATGGAGGGAGCTCTGTAATATGGGGTATATATGGGTGAGGGCGGTGTTATGGTAATATGGGGTATATATGGGTGAGGGCGGTGTGAAGGTAATATGGTGTATATATGGGTGAGGGTGGTGTGATGGTAATATGGGGTATATATGGATGAGGGCGGTGTGATGGTAATATGGGGTATATATGGATGAGGGCGGTGTGATGGTAATATGGGGTATATATGGGTGATGGGGTATAGATTAAATTTCTTATACAGATGGTACTCAAACATAATATAACACAAGAAAGAACCTGTTAATTTTAATTGTGTTTGTGTCCTAATAACTATTTTATGTATAACAATCTCTTCATTTTTAACAGGGGGCGGGGATTGGGTGTATTCAGGGCGTGGCATGGGCGGGGTTGGGCATGGGTGGGGTTGGGTGAGCATAGAACCTTTTGTTAATTGATTTGAATCCCACCACTGATTATACCAATTCCTCCAAGTATACACTCACAAAAGTAGGAAATGAATACTTTTTTTGTACTTCTTTAAAACATCACACACACTATTTCCAACGCGTTTCGATACTCACTATACTCACTCTTCCTGGACATGTCAGCTGTATGTATGCCAAAATAGATAATTTAGAAATGTTGAATGACAGAGGTACAGAGCATCTCAAATAAAAGCAAGGAGTGCATGGACATATAGTGCAACACATATAGTGAGAATAATATTATTAACAAGATGGATGGAGAACCCAGACCAAATATGCAAAGAAACGCAAGGCACACAAATAATGACCAGCAGCCTGGACATAGAGCGGTAGTCCCATATAACAAGGTATCAGGTACAACTAGCTAGAAGTAATGTGATGCCTAGAAGGGGAGTCTAAATCACAGCCTGGTGTTTGCCAGAGCTTCTAAAGGTGAGGATGGAAGATGTAACAGGTCTCAGTCACCACAACAAGAGAAGAGTAAGTTCAAACAAAGAACAAATGAGCACAGGAAAAGACAAGAGAAACACAGAAAAGAGAGAAAATTGGCAAGGTACCCCGGGAAAAGAATTAACAGAGAGAAGGCAGAAAGATGAGAGGTGGAATGGGAAACCAGAGAACTGAGAGAACCCAATGGGTTTTGGGAAATCCCAAGTGAATATAGATTGAATGAGAACGAAGATGAGAGGGGAAAGTGGGAGAGAGACAAAGGTAGATTGAATAGCGGGAATGTTGCCTATAGCAACCAATCAGATTCAAACTCTAATTTTCATTTTGCATGCTGGAGAATGTGGGCTCAATCTGATTGATATGGTCAACATCCCCCCTTTTCAATCTCTCTGCAATCTCCCTGCTTAGTAAATTTGGGCCAACGAGTAGTAAAAGGAGACAGGGAGCTGAAAGAAACAAGGAGCAAATTAAAGAGACTGGAAGAAGATAAGATAGACCCTGGGAAGTTGAATAAGGCAGGTGGTAGTAATGAGCAGGTCAGAGAGACTGGGAAGCTGGACAAGGCAGGGGGCAGTAATAAGCAGGGCAGAGAACCTGGAAAGCTAGACAAGGCAGGGAGCAGGAACAATCATGGGAGCAGTTAGAATTCTAAGCACTATAACCTCTAGGAGACAGAGAACACTGAATACAATTAGGGGCATAGGACCAATCAGGGAAATGTCCTGGGCAAGCCTCCATCTATGTCTAGAGGAGACTTTGCTGTCATGAAACCAGGGCTGGCGACAGGGGGGAGACAAGGGGGACAGCTGTGACAGGCAAGCTTCAGAGAGCCCCGTTACTAGTGTTATCACTATTGAAGGGGGGGGGAGGGGGCTAAAAAAAATCTGGGTGCACTGCGGCCCCAGCCCTGCATGGAACACGGAAGTTTGCAGCTGTGTCCTGGTGGCTAGGAAACAGCCAGAACACCTCAGAAATCAGAGGCACAGCTAACAGTGGTGGAGTGGAGGTAAGAAGGTGCCAGCTGTACCTCATGACACTAGGCTGTCCAGGTGATGACTAATTAATAAATAATCAAGCAGTCCAAGAGAAGCTCCTAGGGGCAGGTCATGATAATGTCCACAATCTGGAGGCATAATGATGTCCAAGCTTGCCTCTAGAGGGCAAAACAGGAATTACACGTTCAATAGGGTTATACCATTTTTCTTGAAGGAAACCAATTTTTTAATTCTTGAGATTGAAACACCTATTTGTTTCAAGCCGGATTTTAGAAACATATTAGCGAGGTTACTCAATATGAGTTTTCACTATACTTGCAGACATAAAGGTAAACCTGATAAGCATCAGTTTTCATTGAGAACTATTGGATTTCATCACTTGAATGACTCAGATACCTGACTTCACATTCAAAGATATTTTTGAAAATGTATTTTATGAATCTTACCAGGGCTTAAAGAGGGGGTGTATATGGGGGTATGCCATACCAGCACTTTTTCCACTGATGTAATGGAAAAATTAAAAATCTCCATTGACTTCCATTATTATCTGGGTTTCCATCTAATTATTCATACCACCACTTCTAAATTTCCACTTCGACCACTGAATCTTACTATAATTCACTGTTTCACAGAAACCATCAGATTCAAGCTCACATTCTCCAGTGTGTAAAATGAAACTGAGAGCTTGAATCTCAATTTTTCAATCTCACTACAGTCTCACTGCTTAGTAAATTTAGGCTGTTATCTTTATTTATCCAACCTTTTAAACTGTTTGCATTTTATAAGCCAAATTCAGCCCTAACATGTTGGTGAAAATCTTAATTGGGTGGACGCAACTGAAATGCGTGGACAGATGACTCATTGCTGCCACTGACGGCCATTACCCAACCATTCTCACCCCACCCCCACCACTAGTGCTGCACACTGTCTATAGTGAACTTGCCAACTACTGATAGCTCAGTGCTGTTGCTCCTGGCTAGTATCTTGCTAGGTACTGGGTGTGTGGCTGCCCCATGTAAGTTTTGAAATACTTAACAACTTACTGTACCTAAACAATATATCTTACAAAGTTAATGTCATTTTCATGGCATACATACATGCATACATGAAAGACTATATATAGATGTGTGACTATCTGACAAAATTATTAATTATTATTATTATTATTTTTTTTGGAGGGGGGAAATAAATGGCTTGCCAAGTGCTGAAATATTTTTGTAACCCCACTGATTAACAGTTATGTAAATGTTGTGATTTCTGAATGTGAACATTAAAAAATCAAAGCATGGATACATACATGTTCTTGGTAATTGTACAATATGAGCTATAATTACAAGAGGTGTTTCTTAACTATGACAGAGATGTTTACTGTCTAATGAATGCAAAAACATTTGCCCTGATTGATGTTTCATTAGCTGCAGGCTATGTCACTTGTTACATAAAGATTACAATGCCATATTTTCAGGTTTTACCTGATAACGCAAACAGTGACAATTAAATGATATTGCAAAGTGAGTCCATTATATGATTATAGTAAAATGCATTTTCTCTTATCTTAAGAAAAAATACTTTACATTTTTGTTTTTATGCTGGCATTATCTCTGTAAAAAATGTGTAATCCAGATCGAGAAAGCATGCAAATCAGCATTCTAAAGGCCCACGTAATAGTACCTTTAGATGGTTATGCAAGTATAGCAAATAGGGGTCTGTTTAAAAAGAAAAAAAAAATACCATGAACGATGCATACCATGGTATGAACATATATGAACCAGAAACACCACTGATATTTTTATTTTTTATTTTTTAACTGGGGAAGAGTACCCCGGCAGTCTCCACCCCAATTTTCCTCCCGCTCCTCTCTAATAACTTATATTAGAGGGAGCTGATGGGGGTATCGGTGGCGAGGTATTAAGGCTAGGAGCGGTTTTTAAATATGAATCACTTAAAAATGATAAGGGCATAAAACTGACCTTTTTCTTTAAGTTTTTCTTTAATGTATATAATGTATATTATAATGTAAAAAAAATAACATCTTCAGCACTGATTTCATAACTTTTGGTTTGTGTTTGAATGATGAAATACTGAAGGATTTAGTGTGTCAAGTCCCCTTGGCTTAGACATAAAAATGTTTTGATGTAAACAGTTATTTTCTGCATCTGAATTCAACACTGGATCACAGGGGCGGGCTGGTGCGGGTGCCAAATGGCACCCGGGCTGGCCGCACCATTGGTGGTTCAGGGCTGCCACACATGGTGATCTACTGGCTTTCATATTCTAAACACGGCCGCCCAGTCATTGGTGATTCAGCGGCCGGCCGGGGTCTCCAGGCTTAGCGAGACCCAACAGCCGGAAGTGACGTCAGAAGCGCAACAAGCACCACTTCCGGGTGCCGGTCTCACTGACTCAGGAGACCCCGGCCGGCAGCAGAAGCTGACTGGGCTGCCGTGTTTAGTATATGAAGGCCACACATGGCGATCAGTAGATCGCCATGTGTGGCAGCCCTGAACCTTGTCAGTAAATAATCACTTTCACTATTTATTGTGAATAGATGTAAATAGGAGAAGCAGTAACTTCATTATCTTTATAGAAATAGGACACAATGGGGCCGATTCAATCCCTCGCAAAGACGGGAAAAAACGCGAAGTGCGGGACTGAAACCTTGCGTCTTTTTGTACGAAAAAACACGAGTTTTCCTGCCTTACGCAAACAGCGTAAGGCAGAAAAAATTTGCGTGAAGGGGATTGAATCGCCCCAATGTGTGATTTCTATCATCATAACACAATGTCTTCTTCAACTGAATGAGCATCAGGGAGATTATCCAGCACTTCAGGGAGTCAGGGAGATCACCCACTTTTCAGGGAGTCTCCCTGATATTCCGGGAGAGTTGGCATCCATACTTTTATATACATATATTCTTTGGCTCTAGGAGCTGTGAATAAGAAATCATAATACATTATGCACTTTGCAGGCAATTGAATCAGATCTTTATAAATGTGTTATCTCTGTTATTTTATAGTTGTTATATACTCTGTAATATATAAAAAAGTTTAGCAATTCTCAAAATACAACTGGTAAAACCTGTATAACCGGGAGTTAATGCTAATATAATGCTTATTTTTTTTAAGTTAATTGAAGTGCCCTGAGGAAGCATTTGTATTGTGTAGGGATTTCCCCCTCCCTCCCCCATCAATAAAGACAAGCAAGTGTCATTCTACGTGTTAAAATGTAATTATTTAAAAGTACTTTGCATGTACCATTGTCATCAGAGGATTTTATTGAGAAAAAGGAAGCAGAAGGAAGCAGATCTTTGTTATGGTAAGTCATTCTTTTTTTTTTTCTTTTTAGTCTAGTACATAAGCCCATGCTGGCACTTGTAGTTCTAAGATGCCAGCATGGCTAAAGAGACATGAGGGGGGGACTGGGTTTACAGTTTTTTAAACCAAACATGTATGTTTCTAAATGATCAAACCAACGGCTTGTGAAATGCTGTTGGTTTGGTCATCTACAAACTGACATATGTTTCTGTCTATTTCAAAGTGCTTCCTAAAAGGTTACAATTTACCTTTTATGGTGCTTTGAAAATGTAGCGATGTAGCTGTAGAAACCACCCCTTAGTAAAACTAGTCCTAAGTGTTGGGCTTATTAGCTAAGCATGCATCTGATGATTAACAAACTTTACACTTATTCATCACCACTTGTGTCAGCAATGTGTTAACACAGCTCTACATGAATCTTTGGTAGTACTTTGCCATGTGTGGTGGATGGACCCACACAGGGCAGTGAACCCATTAACCACTAGTGGTCAGACATCTCCAAGGTGCCCAGACACGTCTCCTTCACATTTTCAAAACCTTTCCCCCCAAGCCAATCTTGCCCTTCTACCCCCTTCCTCCATGGTCAATGTCTATGTGCTTCCTCACTCCAGGACAAAATGCATCGGTTACATGGCCTATCACATAGATATCCCACATGCATTCCAGACCTCCACCAACTTCCAATTAATAACCTGGCTCGAACTGACAATTTCACCCAAATTTCACCCAAACATTTCCAATTTTCCCCTTACAATCCTTCCCCCTACGATTGAGATCCATACAATCTAATGCATATCATGGAACTCAAAGAAATCAATAGATTTTCTCTGGGATACAGTTACTGTAATTTCCTCAACCTTGCAGGTTTGGGGCTACACTCAACATCTGGGACTATTCTACACCCATCCCGAGGAATGGGAATCAGAATGGAGTAGTAGTAGTAGACAGTCTCCAGCATTGCCTCATGGCCTTGTAGCAAGGCCCCTGGAGCGAGTTGACTCAAAACAGTGTTGCTGACACAGGTCTGGTGAAGCAAGGGTTCCTTTTCCAGGGTGTCCAAATAGTCCACAACATGGGCCCACATCTCAGCTTCTGCATACTACAACAGCCACTTGGCAGAATTTCGAGCTTGGGCCCCCTTTCCCCTGCAATGACTCTTCATCGACTTGTGGCCTTTTCTCTCTGGAGTAGACATTTAGGCCTAAATTTTCTAAACTGCTGGATTGGAAAAGTGGGAATTTTGCTTATAGCAACCAATCAGATTTGAGCTCACATTCTCCAGTATGTAAAATGAAAATGAATCAGATGCTAGCTATGGGCAATATTCCCGCATTTACAATCCCATTCCATTCTGACACTCCTTCATAAACAAGTTTGGCACTCATTTTGTTTAAAACCAAATGAGAGGCTCTCCAGGAATAGAGCGACAGACTGTAATGTTTCTATTTTATGTACAAAACTATATGTTTCCTATATTCATATATAAGCAAATAAATTAGAAAAGGGGTAAATAAATATAAATATATATACTCGTATTTATATTTTAATTTAGAGTGGTCCATTCAAACTTTGGAATTTAATAATACTTTCCAATCCTGTAGCAGAAGTATTATAAAGCAGAGGATGATTAGGTCTCTTGCACGCCAAGACCACACACCCTAAATTTATATTTTAGTTTCCTACTCAAATTGTATATTTATATGTTTTACAGAAGTAAATGCATGTGTGCATGCTACTGAATGCTATTTATTGTATTGCAAAAGAGGTAGTAGGAAAGAAGTTATAGCTTAGTTAAGGAAATAGAAGCTTACTGCAATATGCAGCTTTATATCACCACCTTGTGACCAAACTGAATATAAATGTGACATACCAGAACACCACAGCACTTTCATACTGTATATCGAACCAGCAGGAATGTACTACTAAATAAATTATGTGTAAAACTAAGTGTGTAAATTAATTGTATGCAATTAAGTGTATATTATAGTGACATGATGTGTGAAACATAATAGAAAAATACAAACAGTATAATGTAGGATAAGTGCTAAAAAGTAGAGCTACATTAGTGTATGTACATAAATTGTGTACTAAAATATATTACTATATAAGTTTATGTACTTAAGAACAACAGTGTGACTATGGTGAATAATATATAACTGTCAACAATGGTGCTAGAGATGGAGAAGGGATGTCCCCAACTTCAACTTACAGTACCTGGCATTCCCTGGTGGTCTCCCATCCAAGTACTGACCAGGCCCTACCCTGCTTAGCTTCCAAGTTCGGATGGGTTCAGGTGTTGCCAGGCTGGTATGACTGTAGGCAAAGAAGTAAATAATTATACTCCTTCTTCATCTATTCTAAAAACTATGGTATTGTACTATTGGATGTTCTTAATATTACATTATTAAATCGTGCAGGTGGAATAGTGTGTATCATAAAAACTATTTTAATTTAAAATCATGATTCAAACCTACTGGTTCCATGGTGTCTATTTAAGATGGTTCTCATTTCTATTTTTGCCAGGGAGGTTTTGGTGTCCTTCTTCCTACAATTCTCCTTCACTTGTTTTATACCACAGAAATTCACTATATCGGAGTGGTTATTTTGATGATATACTTGAAAATGATCTATCCGATTATCCATGCATGTGTTTGGAGTCCTTTTTTAATGTTATGGACATGCTCAGACGAGCGTGTTATAAAGGACCTTGAAGTTTTCCCCACATATTATTTTTTGATCGAACATTGTATCAGATAGATACAGTTTTTGTATCCACATGTAATAAACTGGTCTTATAATTTTTACCCGTACTGTGTGATGTGTATTCTGTGATTTTACTCCCCGTGGGTCTGTTCTGAATGATTCTACATACTGGACAGATTACACAATGATAAAACCCTTTATTTTTTATTTTTTGCAGTTTATAAAAAAAAAAAAAATAATAAAAACCCCAAAAGTAAATGGTTTACTTTCTGTGGAATCTGTCCCCTATTTATGCTGTGTTCAGATTGCCTGCGGCCAAAAAAGCCGCAGACAGAGCCGCCGAATTCGGCGGCTTCCAGCTAAAAGCAACACAGGAAACGCCGGCTTCACAGCGAAGCCGGCGTCCTGCGAGAAGGGATGGGCCCTAAAAAGACTGTGATCGTTACGATCACATGTCTTTTTAGTCCAATCGCCTCCCCGTATACGCGCTGAAGCCGGCATGCCGGCTCCAGAGTGTTCAGATTGCTTTAAGAAGCCGATCCTAAGGCGCTGTGTTCAAAAGACATCGTTCAGATTGCCTTGAAACGGCGCCTTTTCAGCAGAGGCGTGGTTTTAGCTGAAAACGACGCCGTTTTTTGGCAATCTAAACGAGGTATTAGAGTCATATACCCCGTTCACATAAACTACCCTGGTAAAATGACCAGGGTTGTTAGCTGTGGATCTGAATTACCCTGGTAATTAACCCATTCACAGAGCTGAATTACCCTGGTAATTCACAAACTA
>JABWIB010001304.1:0-12911 GCA_016617825.1 Platyplectrum ornatum
TATATAGTTGTAAAATGCTATTTGGGTACACTATTTGGCTTTTTTAGTGCAGATTCAGCTGGAATGGTTTTAGTGCGAGTAAAATCCTCCAACAAGTGATACAATATTATAAACTACACCCCTCAAGGAACTCATAGTTATAGTGAGCAGTTTTACCCCAGTGATATTTTGTAACGTGAACACTATTCCTGTCAGGGCATTTACACTCTTTTTACAGGTTTTATTTCATCAAAAGTTGGCATAATGCTCACAGCNGTTACTATGCCGGCTATTGTGAATGAAACTAATGTGAATACTAATTTTTAATGCTGGAATTATTCACATTAGTTTCATTCACAAAAGTACATAGTAACCGCCGTGATTGCTATGCCAGCTTTTGTATCAGCAGAGTAAAAAAAAAAGCAAACATTTAAAAAAAAAACCAAACACAGGTTTTTTTAATCATTATTTTATATATTTTATTATTTTTTCTGCACTTTTTCATTCACAAACAGGCTACAAATAGCCTGTTTGTGTAAAATAAGCAATGGATCTGTGCTTACTATTAGATCTGACAGATCTGTCAGTCTTCTGTCTCTTTAAAGCCGCAAATGGCTAGCCAATCACAGCCTTTGCTGGGGGTGTGGTCAATATTTTTGGTTCCCCCCCCCGTCTTCAATAAAGATGACAGCTGTCAGTGCTATTCTGTCACCCCGCGATATACATGTACGGCGCTTATCATTAAAGACCCACGCCCTGTGCTGTCTATATATATATATATATATGGCGCATGGTCGGAAGGGGTTAAACTTGGATAAGAATTCTAGCACTCTCCCCATATATATATATACTCCCTGCTGTTTTTAGGGGGCTGAAATGAAAGGTGTATGGGGANATTATTATAATAATGCCATCTCCTCCAACATTTGGTAAATACAACAAAAGTGCCAGCCTGCACTGATGATCTGCAATAATTACATGAATCCCCATGGAAACAGAAGTTTTCCATGGTGATCCATAGTTTGTAAATACCATTCACTTAAATTTCATGTGAAAATGCCAGTTTTCATGGNTAATTGTTAATCATTTAAATATAACTGACACATACAGGATTTTAGCAGGATCCATAGTCTTATTTTACCAACAGACTTATGTGAGGTGCAGCATGACATGATGATGAGAATAATTGACTTTCTTTCTGTTGTCAATATCAACTATATTGTCTGAAATACTAAAAGAATAAATGTAATTTTTAGTTGAAAAATAAAAAAAAAATAATCATTGAAAACAAAAATGCGAAGAAGGAATTTTTATGTTAAATAATAAAATTCTAATCAATTTTACTACCTTACCTCTTAACTGTATCACGGAATTTGTAGTTCCTGTAAAAAGATAGATGTTTCCATATCTTNTTGCCCTTGGAGATGTTGCTTTGGAATTGTATTTCTCTTGAAGTGGTCCCTCAATGACTTCAAACAAGTCTTCACAATGTTCTGTACTGAAAAGGAAAAAATATTAAAGAGAATAATAAACAACTATGTTTGGAGGAACTAAATATTGTTTGCAGACATTGCATTTAGGCTTTGCTATTTCTACATTATTAAAGGTAAAATAAAATGCATATGGATTTCCAATTTGATACACTTTACATTAGTGTTTAATGCTTTTGNATTTTGAATATAGTTATATAATTATGTTTCTTACATTAACACCCTTATCTCTGTTCCAAATTTCTTCCATTCTGTAATTGAGTTTGATATTACACACTTCTTTCTTCTTCTTAACTCCAGTCTGTACTCAGTGTCGCCTGAGCTTTGTACTTTTCAACTTAAATTTTTCTATATTTATTGGGATCCACAAACCAACCACCCACTCTTCACCCTTCCTTTNGGTTATATGCTTTTATATACACAAGCAATTAAAAAAGCATATATCAAGGTCTGCAAGGCAATGCATGAACCAGAGTTACTTCATATACATTTTGGATTAAAGCACTTAGCTGTTTTTAACTACTCTAATTTAACTTTTATTTGTTATAGGCCGAAATATCATTCAGGCCGAAATACATGAATTAATTAGTGTATATGTCTTTTAGATCCAAATAAAGATGTTTTTCCTTTTTCCGTATTTACTTATTTTTAGCAATTCTTTTAAACAGGCAAAAGTGATTTTTCTTCCTATGAAGAATGTATGAGAATGTAAGTTTTTTTCCACACTAATTATATGCACATTCAGTAATAATCTGTTTGCTAGAAGCAGCAGGCAACATCTGTACCAGACTCAACAAACACCTGTAGTCATTATTCTTCAGTGGTTATCAGCGTTACTTATTTAAATGGCTGCGCTATGTTTGGGATTTAGTATCTGTCTGGTTATTGCGTATTTGTGCTATTATTATTTGCTTCTCATTCCTTATTTAAAATAATGTGTTATATGACATTAATTAGTTTTAGTACTGTATGGCAAACCATGGTATCTATAAACCTATTGGAAAAAAACCCCAAAACATACAGAAAAGCAATATATACTATAGACCAGGGCTCGAAGTGGGGATTCTATAGTGCCGGTATGGCGCTAAGCCCCACCCCTTACATAAGCCCCGCCCTCTCCGGACCCGAAGTTTTTTCAACTAACATTCCCCCTGAGTGCTGAGGGGCGGAGCGAAGAAAAGGGGGCGTGGCTTCGCAGGAGAAGTGCCGGTATGCCATACCGGCATATACCGTCCCACTTCGAGCCCTGCTATAGACTAATATAAAAAGAAGTAGTATGCATAAATAANTGATGATATGTGTTGCATGAGTTGCAAAAAGAGTTTTTAAAATTTAGGTTATCTCACTTGTCCAAATTGTAGTTTGGACAATGCACCAAATTAGAAAGGAATGAAACTAAAAGTGTAAGAATTAGATTGTAAAATCAATCAAATATCCCAAATAGCCCAATATACTGTATTTCATCTATAAGCTTTTTTTTACTGCATTAAATACATCCAAATAAACCTAGATCTCATGCCATAATCATATTCACCGTTGATCCTTTTTCCATGACTACCCATCTTTTTCATACAGTAGACATATATTTGCTAAACACTTAAGGAGCCTAAAGCCCCATGGGCAGTGATTGTATTGGTANGATGACAGTCCTGGGAGGTACAAATCATGCACCTACTTGTATTCCGGGCAGCATTGCAATTTCTCAACCAACTCTGCATCGCTAATATATAACTCTATTACCTAACACAGTTCCTCAAGCATTTTAGTTTATGATCTTTGTAACGTAAAAGAGCTACATTTCTTTGTAATGCTATCTATATATTTTATTGGACTTGCACAAAAATATCTGATCAATTTTAAAATAGCATTTTCAGATTTTAGCATTAATGCAGAAAGTTAAATATATTTGCATAATGCTAAATAATTTGTGTCTCTTTTTAAAATTATGTCTAAATCTTAACATGGATGAATATATATTTTGAATAAGATAATACTGTAATGTATAATTATTACTTTTGTTTGTAATAATATTGTTCAGTGCAACAAACTTTAATTTTGTAAGCCTCCAAGACAATAATGGGGTCAAGTGGTCCATACTTTCCAAGAATATACAATCCTAATGCCATTCATTACATTTACAGACACTCTTGTTGAAGAGTTTCATGTTCACTGTAGCTACAGTAACATGGCTAAGGTAAAACAGTGGATTAGTCTATTTGTATCATTTTGAATGGACCCAAATCTTCCTTTTCTTGCTACACATAACATAATGTAGGCATTACAAGAATATAACGTCAATTTATAGGCTTTCCTTAATTCTGCTCTTTTTGAAGGGCTACTATCAGAAAGCAAACCTCCCCACCGCTCTCTAGTGAAGAGAGAGAAATTTTGTATGCTGAGATTATGGAAAGAGAAGCGGAGACAACAATTAAGATTCAGTTCCCATTATTATTTNCTCAGGTCTTTTGTATCTGTGATCCTCTTTTGTGCCTAAGTAGTCCTTTCTCTCTGCAGGTAGCCTTGAGGTACTCCAGTGTCTGGGGGCCGTGTGGTAGGATTGCGATCTGCTTTTGGTCACTGTACTAAGTCTGTCCCCACCATTAGGGGCTCCAGTGAAGACCAGACNCTNGGTTAGACTCCGAAACCAGTTACACGGTAAACCCTTACATCCTTTTTTATTATAATCAATCATTTACANGTTGGGAGCCTTGGATTATTGGATNCCCTCCATAACGTCCTTTCTGGTATTAACATACTTAGNATTAAAAAAAAGACAAAAGAAAAAACAAATGGTCCTGGTTGTCACCCGTACAATGCTACCACATTTCTTTGTCTAATAATCATTCTTGTCCTAAGCGCTGCATGCCATGAGCTGATTTATGCCACTGTTTTTGTCCATATCGAAGCATTTCTGGTATAGGATTTAAAGCACTGGCGTAACTATNGAGGGTACAGGAAAAGTTTGCTATGGGGCCCACAAGTTCTAGTTACGCCCCTTATCTAAAGGTTTACTCCCAACTTTTATGTACAGAAAATACCTAAACTTGTGAATATGAATGAGGCTCTTTATGGATTTTGTTCTTTGACAGAATTGTAATGGACATCATTGTTGAATCCATACACACACACATACATAAATACATATATGTATATAAAATACACACTGTTCATTCATGCATGTATACATACAAATACACAACACATCTTGTAAAACACACAAACATGTTATACATCCATCCATACATGCATAAGACTACACATCTCCTTACATGCATAACACCATAAATCTTGTACATTGCACCCACATAGATTATATGTCAGTGACATTCATCTAACCACAAGGCACGTTTAGTTTAATGAAATAAATTATATCACTAGGCCTGATCTAAACTTACAACAACTCACAACACTATGTGGGAAAATACTGGATCATATGTATTAATGCTAGATGCTGCTCTCCTATGCCTGCCCAGTAGTCTAATCCTCACTCTTTCTTCTATGCTCTCTATATATATAGAGGTATATGCTAGAAAACGTAGCATACCAAAGAACGAGAAGATTGCCTATGACTGACTTAGAGCACCAGGTTCTGAGGACCACAAGTTACCTAGTTCCTGATTAGTCAAAAGGCTGCTGATAAGGATGCAGCCTAGGGCCCCCTTTTCCCACAGGTCACTGAAAAAAATCCCCCGTTCCGACATGAGCTACAGCAGTGCCAGCAGACTGTCTCCCAGATTGTCAGTGAAGATGACGTAGCTCTTCCTCCTTTTTTATGATCCACTTGGGGTGTGGGGCACCATAAATGTTTTAGCCTAGGAGACAATTAATCAAACCTTGTATGTTAGTTTTGGGAACAGTAGCTGCTATAGGTGAACACCTCTGCATGTGGGCTTTGCAAGTTTAATACTGCTATATACCANTTACACAAAGGTATGAAACAGCTTTCATGGCAGATATCAAACTGACGAGAGCTATGTCAGCATGAGTCAAGAAAATTGGTCAAGTCAAGTAAAGTACAAAATAAAAACCAATATGCCAGTCAGGAATCAAAATCAATCTATACTANGACCACGGAAATATGATACCTATTTATACAGTGAACATGCATATGACAAACTGAGCTTCAATCTATTTTTGATGTGTGAGCATACAGTGTGCAAAAATATTGGGGAGAGGGTTTTGGCAGCAGGTTAAAGAATTACTGACAACTTTGACGTTGATCGGCTCCTAAAATATGTTTGTGAAGCTCGGAAAAAGAAGGTGAATATATTTAGCATATGCATTAGCATAACTCATCCCAATTTTTCATCGCACAGGCAACTGACTGAGCTCATAAAACATTTCAGATGAAAAAGTACTTAGAAACCATGGGTAGAAAATGATCACAAGACTTAAAATACCAACCAGTATCACATTTAGGATTCAAGTTTATATAAAGTATTTGTTAGTTTGCAATATTGCAGAAATATATCAGGTATGTTTAAAATAAAGGGGTAGGTTAATCATTATATATATATATATATATATATATATATATATATATATATATATGTATATATATATGATAAAATTGACAAGTTTATGACAGAGAAAAGAGCAGGCAAATATTAGTATTGTTTGAGCATAGATTTTTGTGTGGGAACATTAATTTAAAGTGTTACTAAATAAATTCTAATTGTTGTTTTTTTTTATTTTGAATACATCACATTTTCACAATTTACAATGTATGTGTACTTGTAATTGAGTGTAGTTTTAGCTCGTCTGTACTTGTTTTTATATTCATTTATAGATGCTTTTCCATGAAGAGATGAAGAATGCATGTTGAGTTTGTTAAATTCACTTAGTAAAGGCACCTCTTTTGTAAATAGCGAGATGACATCATCTTGACATTAAGTAGATGTCGAGAAGTCGCCTTGATACTTAGTAAATTCCCCAAGCCCTATGTCCCTCATGTTAGAAATCACCACTTCAAGTTGTAAGCAGCGAGATGGTGGCAGGTACTTATTCAAGATGTTGACACATTCTCGACGATTAGTAAATGCAGAAACGGCAATCTCACAGTGAAACACGACGTGTCACAGTAAGATGTCCATTTTGACAATTAGTAAATTTCCCTCTTAGACTTAGTACCAAGTGGTTTAGAAGAATAAAGCATCTCATTAAACATTTATGTATCGCTTAATTTAGTTAAAGACTGTGTAATCAGATTTAGAAGTTCTGTAGTCCTGTATGTCTTTGTACAATAACAAAGTACTTAAACAGCCTCCACAATGAGGTTTAGAAAAAACTGGAAGATAATTACTTGCAATGAAGTTTCTTTATAAAATGAAAACTAAACATTTTCACAGATCAAATAGAATAATGATGAACTTATAATTGAATTATTGGTATAATATAAAATACTACAAATAATGCCAGGAACTGAGCCCCATAGACTTTATTCATTGATGAGGAAAGAGGCTTAATCTAGGCTTAGTGCACAAAGCTGCTGGATTACTAATTATCCAATACCAAATATTCAATTCAGTATACCCAAAATAACACTTGAAGGGTAACTGCATTGCCTTCTAGGAAGACTAAGGCCATTATACACAGTTTTCGATATCTTATATATAAGATTTAAGCATACAGCATGTTTGCTATAAGAACCACAATATTTGGGATATTACAATGAAGCAAGTAGCATTGCAAGTCAAATAGATGCAGCAGACCAGAAGGGGTCAATAAGAACTGCATCAATATAGATGAAACCAGAGGTGGTTAATTTTTATTGGTAGGAGCTGGCTTTTATTATTCAGTTCAGTATTCAGTAACAAAATTATACAGATAGATGGAAATTAATTAAATCACAAAGGAACTGATCATGACACAAGCAAACAAGATTCAGAACCAGATTTTGAGTTTTTCATGCAAGTAATTTCTGATACGTTTGGCAGAACCACGCACCTCTGGATATGATGCAGGGGAATAGGCAGCCTGTTGGAGGCATATGCACAGAGGTTACAGCTTCTACAGCCACAGTCTCTGCAGTTTAGTAGCCTTTAATTGGGATTTTTAATGCTTGCATTATATATATATATATATATATATATATATATGTTTAAAAAATGAAAAATTATTCCATCTTTATTATTTATTTATTCATATAAAACATTTTTAAGGATACACTTAAAAGACACTGAAAATGACCTGCGCTTATGACTTATATATAAGCATATAGTGAAATTGCAGGCAGCATCCTGAGCTACTATGACTATTTAAATGAGAAACATTCCACTTTTTCTCATTTTAGTAGAGAACATAGCAGTCAGATGTGCAAACACATCTGCTTGGAAAATAGATATGTGCACAATTTTGGGTCAGCCTCATAACAGAAAGGTGAACATAAATATGAACGCATCATATGGAAGGTTAGTCACAAAGAAGTTTATATTTATTTTTTAATGGATGTTTATAAAGCTCCAACATATTAAGCAGTGCCTTACAATTTTATTAATCATTATAACACGACTGGGTAGTAAGAAACAGACAGGGTTAGTGGGCCTGCAAACTTAAAATATTTAACACACTGGGCATTGATACATAAGGGCACATAAATGAGCAAAGATTTCAGGCAGGAAATTATTGTGACATTTAGTTGCTACAGGCTGCACTGGAACTTCTCTTTGAATTGAATCTCTACTAAATTGTGCAGTTCAATAATTTAGCCAAACTGGGAATGTGCCCACATTTTACTCCTTGAGAGTGACAATTAGTAACCTATAACTAAAGAAATTCTGTTTCCAATAATATTGTTATCTTTTATATTGCTATCATTCTTTTTATATAGTATCAGTCATAAGAGTTATGGTTCTTAAGACTATAGCAGTGTTAACTGATGCCAAACATAAAACACCCATTCAATGCCAGAGGCAACATCACCCCTGATAATCCATATTTTGCATCTAAATCAGAGATATGACATTTTGTAGACTCTGTGGTTGATCTGCTCTGTGTCTACTAGCAGGAAAATGTCATGTGCAACAAAAATAGCTTCAGTTGTTTGCCTTGCTGTAAGGCAAATAAGATCTGAATAAGAGCAAAAAGAAAAGAAACTATTGCATTCATATAGATAGATATCGAAATCTCTCTCTCTCTCTCTCTCTCTCTCCCTCTCCCTCTCTCTCTCTCTCTATATATATACACACACATACATACAGGGAAGCAAAATGGAACTTATGAGTGTAAAATTAAGCCTGGGCAAGACCAAGACGAATTGCAGAGACGGTAAAATGAATGTTATTCTTTGCATTCAGGGAGAACACATTATTGTTGCATTTTGCACACAGATACTGACCAGTGTTACTGTTACACTGTTATTAGACTTGGGCTAGGAAACATCATCTCTCAGCTCTAAGATGGTTTGCAACTGATGAAATGTACCTCTCCTGCAATTCAACATGGTTTTGCCCAGTCGTAATGTTATCAGGTCATTAGATATGTTTGATTTATAAAAATAAATATATGTATATATCAGCTTCTTGGGTTTATTTTATTTTTCTTTTAAATGAGTGTATAGAAAAAACCAGTGAACATATTATGGTTTAAAGCTAGGATGAACGTCAGTAGATGATTGAAATGCATAGTTTATATGGCATATGTATGTGCATTAAAAGGTCAATGGTGTCAAATCTAATAAGGAAGTCAAGCACAAAAAGAAAGGTGTAGGAACAGAATTGGAAATGTATGGCTGAAAAGGAAGGTCCAACAAGTGTAAAGATAAAAAGGTATGTGACATGAGCATAAGCAAATCTCTAGAGCTTGAAGGCATATAAAAGTTAACATATGAGATCNTAACTGACATTACTTGTATTATGACACCTATGAGAGCTGACAGTTATTGTAACTGGGACATTTTTCTCTTGGTATCTTTTTTCATTATTTTGTCTTGGCTGTTCTCCTACCGTAGCAGCCGCATCTCTGGACAATCATAGAGTGGAGGTTTTGGAATTCCTCTGCCTGTAGTTACACAGTAGCGCTACTGTACNTCATAGAAGAGATACAGTCTGATCGCATCTGCAAACCCCTGGATGTGAGGAATGTTCATTGCACTCTATTAGTCTCCTGAAAAGTGTTGGCCNTCCTGCCACATCTGTTCATTAAGAGTTGTTAAAAAATTATAGGATTTCACAGCGGCTTTCATCAGAACATTCTGACAGAAGTGGATCACAGATTTACAACCTGTGTGTTAAGATAACAAGCACCTCATTATTAAGAATTTGTTACAAAGGGAGTGATGTGGCATAAGGACTTTAATGTCTAGCTTAGAGTTTTTCTTTATATTATGTCCTGTATCTAATTAAATTGTCACTTAAATTGCTATCTACATAACGGCTTTGTAATAGCTCATCACCTTTCTGTACTTATGGACCTCTGTCTTTGCACACCTAAGAGATCACATTCATGATGTGAGAAAGGTTCCTGATCACATTATCAATAATCCTTTGCTTGTGTCAGTAGTCTCCTTTGGTTTTAACAACACAAATATAACCCTGACTCAGATCTGACTCAGATCATTACACCACTGACCTCTCTAGATCTGCAGAACATTGCTCTGTCCATCTCCTCTGACACATACATATAGTGAAACATGCTGCAGAGTATTACACCACAGACCTTTCTAGATGTGTACCGATGTGTACTGGCCTCTCTAGAGACCTGCAGAACATTGCTCTGTCCCATCTCCACCTGACACATACATGTAATGATACATGCTGTAGAGTATTACACCACTGACCTCTCTAAATCTGCAGAACATTGTTCTGTCCCATCCCCCCCACCCAACAGTTACATAACAGTAGTAACTTCTGTAGGTCCCTCCAGTCGGTAGGGGGAGAGGCTTAGCGGAAGGGTGGGGCTTAGCGGAAGGGTTAGGAAAGGTGATGGAGCAGGAAGGGTTAACATAAGAGCACTCCTGCTGCCAGTCATATGGAAAAAGAAGGATGTGGAAGGGACAAGGACTGTGCAGAGGTCACACATACAGGAAGTACAGGGAGTCTCCAACCGATGGAGGAATCTTTCCTGCAGAAGGCAAGATTCAAAGATGCAATGTGCGACCAGCAAGAATGCATATCGCATCGGGGGGCAGGTAAGATATCAATATTCTGCATGTAATGCAACATGCGATTCCTCCATAGATGTATGGTTAACATAATCTTCAGATTTGGTTGCAGTCTCTATCCATCACTTTATTTACAGAAAAGCTTTATTACATGTTTAAAATGTATTGAATGAACATCTCTCCAGAAAGATGATTGAGTACACAGATTCTTTCAAATGAACTTTTTCTTACATTTAATGAGGCAGGTAATTGTCCATAGGACATTACCTGCCTCTGTTGCCTCTGCGCTAAGTCTGCACCGTGTCCAGACATGGTGCAGGCTGTGCTTGTAATCAGCAGGGCGCATATCATATGGTGGAGTCGCAGAGGCACTTTGCGCCCGACTCCGTGCCATTCAGAGCCGATCTGGCTGGAGNAGACGCAGGGCTGAATCAGCCCCCTTGTACCTTGTACAGTGAAGCAGCATGCAGATTCTTCTCATTTCCACCAGGCTTGCCGGTATGCNCTTGATCGCGGCTTGTAACATTGTGACTCTTGCTAGCTCATGTTTTTTATTATTTTTATGTACATTGATGCATGAATAAAATACATGATATTTTTTGTCTTTCACTTATACTTGGGAGGAAATTANATCAAAGACCTACTTAAAATCCCAGGAACATTGCAAGGCGTTCACTCAGTGGATTTAAATACCCTTTTATACAATGGATACAATTTAGTTTTCTTTTTTGGCAATGGTGACTTTCACCCCACTCTTAGAGGCTGCTTAATATNTCGTATTTATTTAGTACTGGTTTATTTATTTTTAGGAGTGCTGATTCCCATATCACATTTGTTTTTACTAGCTAAACAGTACTACAGTTTCATTGCATTGATTCATGCATAAATAGATGAAGGAGATGTTATTTGTGGGACATGTATGAAACAATGATGGGTCAATACAGAAATGCAGCTTAGTCAATTATAACTAATCAACATTTATGAGTTTATCATAAAAAGAAGGCAATAGTTTAGAAAATTATTGTTTTTTAACTGTTGATCCAAAAGTCTATATTAAGATGCTGAGCTGACTGTCCACCTATGGATATGTCATATTATGTGATTTATAAACTGTGGATTGAACACTGTGGACCAAATCCAGACTTCNGCACACCTATAAGGGCAGTGCAGGCATAAAAGAGAGGGGGGTGAATTTCTCTGTCACTCCCCCCTCTCGTGCATGATTGAATGCAATCACGTACGAGATGCAGAAAAGTCAGTCCAAAACATATGTTAAAATGTGTTTTCCTAGGTTCAAGTTAGTTTGCTGTCTTTTGCTCCTAATTCTAAATGAACCCATTTTTCTATTCTATTTTCGCCAAAATATAGACTACAGATTTTGATTTACCTATAGNATGTGTCGCTGTTTAATATGAAATCTCTTGATATTGCTGTGATTTACTTCACATGTAAAATGAATTCTTATATCTGTATAATATATGCAGGAGGCAGCTGTACACAGTCTAGTAATTTGCAGACATCTGAAAGTTCNAGCAATAGCTTTTTTGTTGATTTACAGTTACCATAGAAGATGTGATTTACTCGTACATTGTCCATTTTGTCAGACTGTAGGTTTATGACAGAACACAAAACTGTTGTCTAGTAGAATAGTTCTTTCCCTTCAGTGACAAGTGAGTGTTTACAAGACAAATCACTCCCGTTTTGGCACAAATATATGGGTTGCCTTGCTTACAATATCATGGCTGTAAGATAGAATGCACCGATTACCTTGAAAATAAGACCGTGAATCTAGATCACATTTACTAGTTTCCTGTTCCTTCTTCTTTTTAACACTAAAGTGGGAATTAACCCGATTTTTATTTTGTTGTATGATCATATAAATCTTTGGGATTTTTTGATTATTTGATTATTAAAAAGGTGAATCATGCATTAATACAATTCAAATTCATTACTTCATTTTATAATGAATGCAGTAATGAATTGAGTAAGAACGTAGCAGCACATATGGTGGTAGTTAAAAGAAACAACACCCATAAAACATATAGGTACTGTGTATGTAAACTCTGTTACATAGTGAGTTTTGTGGGCAGCGACAGTTCAATAGTGATGCAATTAAAACAGTTATAGGAATTGAGGAAACACAAACACACAGTTGCTGAGAGGACCAGCTTAAGCCACTTGTAACATCTCCTGAAATCCGACAACACTCAAAGCAAGTGACTCCTGGGCCTAAATTTACTAAACTGCAGGATTGGAAAATTGGGGATGTTGCCCATAGCAACCAATCAGATTCAAATCGATTTGATCATTTCAAAATCGACTGCCTGCTGATCTCCCCGATC
>JABWIB010001305.1:28513-41039 GCA_016617825.1 Platyplectrum ornatum
TCAACCGAGAGCGCCTGGAGCTTGGACACTCTTCTAGCTGAACTGATTGCTGTGAGAAACGCCACCTTCCAGGAAAGGTAATATAGTGGCGATTCCAGCAATGGCTCAAAGGGAGCAGGTTGTTACAGCACTCTGCAGGAACTCTAATATGAATGGTTTGTCCAGAGAGTCTTTAGAAGTTTTGTTTACACCTCAGTTATTGGATTTCAACATCCAGGCCGCTAGCTTGAAGACAGTCAGATCCGGATGGCATAGCGAACCCTGAGTAAGGAGATCTGAGCGGACTGGTAGAAACCAGGATGGTTCCATTGCCAATTTCAGGGCTAGTGGGAACCATGGTTTCCTTGTCCAATAAAGCAGAATGGCTTTGAGACAGGTAGATTCTCTTTGCAGCTTTCGTAGGACTTTGGGCATCAGAGGCAGTAGGGGATGTAGGCCAGTTGGAAAAGCCAAGGGATTAACAAGATGTCTACATGCAGAGAATCTTTTTTTCCCCATCCTGTGGCGCTTGTGTCTGTAGTCGGGACCAGTTGTTGGGACTCTTGAAAAGGTCAGTACTTTGAGACAATTCTCTGCTGATAGGATGGTTGAGCGGGTTGCCTCCTCGATTTCTGCTTAGAGGGCAAGTTGCCTTTCTTGAGTAAAGGACACTTAAATCTTGATGGTATTTATGACCACTCCCAGGTATTTTACAGATGTACTTGGGGACAGATGACTCTTTTGAAGTTGATAATCCATGTCATGTTGTTGAAGGGTCTGGACTACCCTGCTTACATGAGACTGGGCTTTCTGTTCTGAGTCTGCCAAGACAAGGATATTGTCCAAGTAAGGCCAAAAATTGATGCCTTCACTTAACATTGCTACAAGTACCACCAGGACCTTGATGAAGGTACGGGAAGATGTGGCGAGACCTAATGGAAGGGCATTAAATTGGAAGTGCCTGCCAAACCCGTGGAATTTTCTGTGTCCCACGAAAATGGGGATATGCAAGAATGTATCTCAGATCTATAGTAGCGAGGAAAGCATTCTCTGGAAATAAAGTATGAGCCATAACGATTCCATCTTGAGTGCATGTTGGCACTCTCAAGGATTTGTTTAACACTCAGATCTAAGATTGTACGATGACCTCCAGTAGATTTTCTGACGACGAAGAACCTTGAATAGATTCCCAGGAACCTTTGATTTGGTGGTACTAGAGAGACAACTTTCTGTTGGTGCACGAGCGCTAAATTGTCCTTGAGTGCATCGTAATCCACGGTGTCCTGGGGAGAGATTTGACAACTGAAGGCTTGGAAATCCTGAGGAATTCCAGCTTGTAGCCTGCATTGGATGATTTCCAGGACCCACTTGTCTGTCGTTGTCGTCTGCCAGACTTCCAGGAACTGTGACAACCTTCTCCCGACCTGGTCTGGCTCTGATGACATGGTGTAATTGTTGGGGCCCAAAACCTGAGGGTCTGTCCCTCCTCTGACCCCTACAATAGGACTTCCGCTTCTAGGGCATTGCACCACCCTCTGATGACCCCTGCAGTAGTTGTTGCTACTGCTAACAAGTGCTGCTTCTTTAGCCCTATTTCCACTTAATTCTCTACAGGATTCCTGATTATGAAGGAAGAGGGTTTTTTTTTTTTTTTAGAAGGTTTTCCTAGAGATCCTCGCCACCACAGCATCCACACGAGGGGTTTAACCTTAAGTTTTTACTTCATCTTTCTGAAATGTACAGAAGCGGGCAAATGTATGATGAATGGAACCCTTCTGTCAGGATTTTTACATCCATCTTTTATCAGGACTTTGATGACTTTGGAAAGTTAGAGCCTGCAATGATAAATACCACTAATGGCAGCCATAAAGGAAAACAGAAATAAAATACCTGCTGCAGACAACGCTAATATGAAACAGATCATAAGGGCTCCCTTGCCGGTTTTCCTGGGGTGTCTTTTATCCTCCATGTTTGTGCACTGTGTAGCAATGCATGCAGTAGTGGTAGTAACCATTACTGCACACTGGTCCTTTTGAACAGCAAGGGGCAGACGACGCACCCTGATGAGGTCACGCCCACTTTACACACACGGATTAACCGTTGTTAATAGCAATCAGCAACTCACACACAGCGCATCAATTACCCAATGGCCAAAGGGGGCGGAGCTAAGCAAACAGAACAAGCAAGCCAGACACCAGGGACCTGCATGCTGTGAGCGCCATGCCTTGGTTGGCACTACCAACCCGCGGCATGGTGGGACAGCAAGAGAGAGGTTCGCTGTCTGCAGCCTGAAGCACCGAAGGAAAGGAAAGAAGACAGCAGATGAGGTCATTATATACTGCCGAGTTTTCTTTCCTTTCCTGCCAGCACCAATAAGGAGGGATTATCCATAAGTAGCACTGCTAGTGGAGGAGTCATAAGAAATCATTCTTGTGCACATTGGTGGCGATGGGAAAATCGTCCCCATCATCGGCACCATACACTGCACTAACAATATTGTTCAAGTAAAAGTGGTCAACAAATAGTGGAGCACACACAGGGCAGTTGTGTGAAAAGAGGCGCGCAGCAGCTCCACATCCACACTAGAGGTTCGTCGCCCAACAGGAGAGGAAGTTTATTTTATGAATGTCAGGCATTCCCTCCTGCTGAACAGAACTTCCTTTTAAAGGACACTCCCCTCTCCAGCAGCTCCCACAGCATGGAGGCAAGCATACAATTTTTTTTTCTTTTTTGCTTTAACCAAGGAACAATATAGTTTATCAAACTGGAATTCATGGGTGAGACCTCCAGTGCGTTGGGATAACTAACGCGTCCGCCGAGCCTAAAGAAGAGGGACTTCCTATACCCCGACAGGTGGAGTGGGGGGCAGTGGAGGAGCCAATACTCAGGAGAAAAGGGAACTGAGTGCCAGAAGAGCTTTATCTTCGGGCAGTCCCACCAAATAGGGAGGAAGGTTCCAATCACTGGCTGACATCTCCAGCACTACAAGGATAGGATAGCACAGATATTGTGGAGGCAGTGAGGAACCATGTACCATTGTGAGAGAATCTTGTACTGTAGTCTCAATCACATTGAGACTGTGCGAGCAAGTGAGTAGCACAGAAATTAAGTTCCCATTGGTCGCCCAGACTGAAAAAAAAAAAAAAAACTACAAGTGGGGGGGTCGATGGAGACGCACATATGTTCAAAGGGCATCATGGGCCGAAGAAATAGTACAAAGTGGGCAGGAGTCTCAAAATGTTTCAGTAGGAAGTACATCCAACGGTCCTTTGGTAGAATGCCAATAGTAGCTTGCAGGTCAGTAAATGAGAGCAGAGCACCTCCCCACACCAGATGGTTGACCCTAGTGACAACGTACCCAGGACACGAGGGATCGGGGAAGGTGTCCAGGAGGGAAAGCAAGGTTCAGGATATGCGGAGTAAGAGGGGAAAGGAGGAGTTGAAAGTAGACTGCCTGACATTTCCAGGAAAAGAAAGTTGGACCAATAGTGCGGTGAAGCGAGGGTGAAACGAAGGGAGACAGGAGAGCATATGGGGAGGTGTATCAGAGTGTGAATTTTCTATCTCCACCCATTGCCTGCAAATGGGGGACCTGGTCCAGTCCAAGACTCTACTGAGTTGTATAGCCGAGTAGTATCCATACAAGTCAGAAATAGGCCTGAAGAGAGGAAAGCGTGGCGTCTGGTATCCCTAGGGGCATGGCCACTGATTGGTCATGGTTGATTTTAAAGTGATATAGAGGCAACTAAAAGTGTCTATTTCATTTATGAGGGGAGGGAGAGAAGTTACAGAGGACATCGTCCACGAACAGGGCCAACTTGTACTTTAGCCTGTTAGCCAGGAGTTTGGTGAAGAGTTTCAACCCACATTTAAGAGAGATATTGGCCTGTAACTAGGGCACATATAGGGGTTCTTACCTTTTTGGGGATGACCATGATATGGGCCATGAGGGATTATGGAGAGAAGTTGCAGAGCCACGAGAAGGAGTAACAGGGAGGACTGGAAGGTTTTGTAATAGGAGTATGGGAAACTGTCTGGGCCAGGGCTCTTGTCCGCGGGGGAGGACCAGGGGGTATATATTTAGTAAGCGGCGAAACTGCAGTGAGATTGGAAAGTGGGGATGTTGCCCACAGCAACCAATCAGATTCAAGCTCTCAGTTTCATTTTACACACTGGAGAATGTGAACTTGAATCTGATTGGTTGATTTGGGCAACATGGCCACTTTTAAATCTCACTGCAATCTCGCCTTTAAGTAAATATACTCCTTGAGGGCGGACTCCAGCACAGGGTGTGTAAAAGGCGTCTCAAGGGACTCAATCACGCGAGTCGAGAGAGTGAGGGGAATCGAAAGGCAGAGGGGTACCCCTTGTCAAGAGGCCAAGTCCTGTGGGCAAAGAGTCAGGGAGAGATTATAGAGATATGAATAGCCTCTAAAAGCCCCAGCTATATCAGGGGTAGTGTGTAACAAGGCGTCCTGTTTGGATTTAATTGTATGGATATAGGATTGCGCCTTAGCTAGCAGTTTACCTGGTCAGTTGCCATTAATGTAGAATAGTCTCTTACACTTTCGCAGGGCCCATTTGTGTTTGTTGTTGAGTACTTGGGTGAGGACAAGCCTAGTGTCAGTCAGTTCCACCAAGATCTGGGGATCATGGGAGGATTTGTGAGCGGTCTGATGGACACCAATCTTCCGAATAATATCTTCCCTTTGAGTTGTCCTCTGTTTTATTAAGAAAAGAACCTAGTTGGATCACCTTACCCCTCAGAACACATTTATGGGCTTCCCAAAGAGTGACTCTCGAGATGTCTGGGGAGTCATTGAAAGAGACAGTCAGTAATAGCAGCGGCCAGTTGGGAGCGGTAATAAATGTCATGAAGATGTTGATTGTTTAGATGCCAGATCCATTCTTGCAGCTGGGGTTGAGGTAGGGTCAGTCAGGAAGGTCAGGGCATGGTTAAACCAGGTGATGGAACAAATAGAAAAGGCCAAAACCAAGGTAAGTGATTTATGGTCCACGAAAAGGTAGTCCAGCCTGGAATTAGACTGAACAGGGTGGGAATAGAACGTGTAGTTCCTGTTCTTCAGGTGAAACAGGCGCCACACACCAACCAGCTGGTGCTCACAGATGGACAACCTCAAAGCCAGAGGAGGAGCCCATATGGGGATCCTGGAGCCAATTCAGATCCCCAAAAGAACAACATCGATCAAGTCCAAGACATTCGTCAGAAATCGTGCCTGATTAGGGAGATTAACAAAAGGTTAATATAAAAAAAGGTATAAAAACATGGTCTTACTGGATGAGTATTGGTTACTGAAGACGGAGGAGAAAGCATGACTCCAAAGGACAGGTAGGGCATCAGCTCTAAAGTGTGTTTCCTGGATGAAAGCAATGTCTACCGCATCCCCTTGCAGAGAGCGGAACAGGTGGGATCTCTTCTGAGAGATGTTGAGGCCCTTCACATTGAATGAGGTGATTATTCGGTAGGTACACGTGGCAGCCATGGGACACAAGGGCAAAGTAATACATGATGAATGATTAGGAGGTGGCTGGCAGGAAGTAGGGGTAGGTTGGAGACAGATGGGAGAAGCGTGGCAACAGTGAGTGACATGGCTGTTGAATGGAAAGCCCCGGTATCAGATGGACTTCCCTTTCAGAATGTCAGTCAGGGGAAGGAGGAGACATTGGAAGAGTGTGCATCAAGAAAAGTCCTGGAGAATCGGCACAGGATTGCCATCAAGGTCCCAGTCAGGGCGGGTGCAAGCTTTCTGGAGGATTTCTACCATTACCCGGTAATAGTGTATCCGACAAATGATGTCACAGGGCCTGTAAGGAGAGGCCTCCTGCCCTTTAACGCTCTGTGAGCTCTATTGAACAGGATCATATGATCGGATGGGGCATCTATGATGGTGTTGAAGAGATAGGTAAGAGCATTCTCCAAATCAGGATCCTGGACATCTTTCGGGACACCAAGGACTAGCACATTATTACGCCTCCCTCCGTTATCCTCCAGATCCTCCACATGTGGTTAAAGGGATTGGATAGCCACAGTCTGTTCGTGCAGCAAAATTAGTTGAGAGACCAAGCCTTCCTGCGAGCACTGGGCAGATTCTTGCGCTATCCGCTACTCAGTAAGGGCATGCAAGGAATCCCACAGCCAAGATTCCAAATCTTGGATGTCCCGTTTGGAAGGAAGGGTATCCAGGCTATGGAGAACCTCAGAGAGGTCTCCAGAGTAAGAGTCCAGAGGGTCCGGGAAGGAAGAAGTGGCCAGGTCAGCAGAGTCCGAGAAGGACGAGGCTGGGGCCCCTGCCGCCGCAGAAGGAGAAGGTGAGGCAGACAAATAATTAAGGATAGCATCCTGAGAAGAGTCCCTCTGCGGTTTAGCAGGGGTCTTCCTTGAAGCTCCGCATTTTCCCATAAATCAATAGAGAGAATCACCACCACAGCACAGAGAGGACTGCGAGTCAGACAAGCGGAAAAGGTAATGGTTTTCAGGTTGATGTGCTTGGGCCATATTTCCCCTTAGGAGGGCTGTGGAATAATTTCAGATAAAGTGGCATTAAAAGTATTTTATTATTTTAACCTGGCCACACACTAGATGATTTTTAGGCCAAATCAGCAAAAATTGTGGATTTGGGCTAAAAACCATGTTATGAATGGTTAGCTTTAGCAGGACACTAATAATCAGTTTTCCTTTAAATAAATCATTTACATCCTTCTCTGGAGAGGACTCCCCCTCTGTGTGATCAAATTGTTCTGTGTTGCGCAAGTAACATCAATGTGTATTTCCACAAGCTTAACCCTTTCAGCGGCAACAGAAATGAATGACATGTTATATTAAAAACCGAAACGTCCAACTGCAATACATTCCCAACCAAGCTATATCAGAAGTAGAACAAATACATATTGTTAATCCTGGTTAAAGAGTCTTGACATTTTAAATATTTAGTAAATTGAGGCATGCTGATTAGTTTCTGCTTGATGTATTGTGAAACCTGTATACAATATGCATTAACAAAATGTAACAGCAATTAGGTGACTTCTCCCCCAGGCGAATGGAGAAGCTGGGCGTATTTATAAACTAAATCTGAAAATATATAATATAAATATAATAAACACAGACTATATAGATATATGGTATTTTACATAGATAGAACATCCTTGCACGTTTATGTGACTACAGGAATCTTCACAGACTTCTTTGTCCTCTGTGGCACACGCCCAGCTGACAATTACACATGGGAGAGGAGAAGCAAGTTCATTTACAAGCACTGGTTTAAATGGTAGACAGGCACTCAAAAACAGCCAGACGGAGGTGTGGCTAAATAAAACGCTGGGGAGAACACTGCATTTGAAAGAAATGTCCTTCCTAATTGCCATTTAAAACAAAAGTAATGGCTTACATGCGTTTGTAAATCAAAATAGGCTCTTCTTTCTTCCATTCTCTCACGATTTAAATTGCTATTAAACTCTGCAGCTTTTTTGGCTGCCTTTTTTATATACTCTGGGACTTTGCTTGGCTCCACCTTTTGCGTGTTCTGCTGCTGTTGTTCCTAGAAAATAGGAGTGTTCTTGTTAGAGATCTAATGGAATGCACAACACATTAGATTAAAAAGAAGAAATTTACAGTAAAACTGTTTACTTTCCCTGTTTCATCCTGATCACATACTTCATTCTGACTTTCTTCAGTAGTTATCTGTTATGAAAAAATATTGGTATAAAAACAGTTTGATCTATGTTTTTTTTTAAGTCACTAAATGTATTCCTTAATCTCATTAAAACTTAATCAATACACATTTACAAAGGTGTCAAAATTTAAAATTTACTATAGTTAAATAGAACGATAAATGGCAAGTAGTTATTGTGACCATTAAGTTTTGATTTTAAAATAACACTTTNATTATACTAAAATAAATCCTTTTCCATTGCAATATTAGTGCGGACCTTTTAATTAATTTCCTATTGATTGCTTGAAAACTATAGCATGTAACAATGCTTGGATGTATAACTATGGATAGATAGCCGATACGAAAGCCCACTTATCGACAAGGCTTTCACAGACAATGGAACAATGAAGTAGTGCCGGCAAATGTTCCCAGACAATGCAAGTTTTACAACTCTCTTACAGATAAGTACCATATTTCCCCATGTATTAACCACACCTACATTTTCGTCGTCATCTTATACACAGGGAAATTAAATTTACTGTCCCTGTCTAGCAGTTTAAGAAGCAGGCAGGGGAGAGATCCAAGATGGCGGCCTGAACGGACGCACGCGGCTGCAGCACTCCGGGTATTGCCACTGTCTGCCCGGCTACGGGACCCCCACGAGCCCAAACCACCACCTTGGGCCCCTGCAGTTCTCGATCCCCCCCATTGCGCCTTCTGACCACGAGCGGGCGGCCCCGTAACGCTGCCTAAATTTTGGAGGAGTAACCACGGAGGTGAGCGGGAGGCCCTATCTCCCCAGCAGACTCTTCTCCACCTGTCTGGGGGCATTTCAACCTCTCCCCCCCCTCCTCACTTTAACAGCTTGGGGTGACAGGCCTTTACCCACCAGACACCTGCTTCCCGACATCCTGACACCTCCCCCCCCTATTCCTCTCAATTGTGAAGATGCAGCTCCTGAGAGGGACATCACCAGGACCTGCTAGCCGCTGTTTACTGTCAACTGCCTCTGACCATTCAGTCACAGGGGATAATCAGAGTGGCAGTTTCCTTTGCTACACATATGGCCCCCTAACTCATCAGGACTATTTGCTCTGCTTCAACATATCCCCCCTCCATCACCATACCGATGACCGCCTAACACCTTGGCCCTGTAGCGGCCACCCTTGAAGACCACGTTTGGACATCTGCATCCTGAAACCTGACACCACCTACATCTATACTGCGCCTCTGACCTTATCTCTTTTTGACTTACCCCCTTTGTGATATCCCTGCGTTACCAGATCCTACTACCAATGGATAAATACGCTTATGCTAAACCACAACGGGCAAAGCCTGACCAAGATAAAAAGAAGGAAGCTCCGCTTTCAGATAAGGGGCCTGACCCGAAGCAATCGGCCGCAGCGTTGCCACCCCTTATATCTTACAACGATATTGTCCGAGCCATACAAGCCATCATTGAACCTTTATTCCAAGCCCAGGCTGCCTCCCTTCAAGCATCTATTTCGGAAATACAGGGACAACTATCTCAGCTCTCCAAACAAACCCAGGAGGTGGAGCAGCGAGTAGGTGAAACTTCCCAGGAACAGGGTTGATGACCTTGAAAACAGGTCAAGAAGAAACAACCTGCGTCTACTTGGTCTCCCAGAACCCGTAAGGGGTGCGGACTTGGAGCACTTTCTCTCAGTGGATCTTCCCAAACTGGTAAATGCTCGCCTCCCGGGAGATAATCTCATTGTAGAGAGAGCGCACAGAATTGGCCCTCCACGTACCAACCAGAAAGAAAAACCCAGAGCTGTGATTTTTCGCTGCCTTAACTTCGCACATAAAATGGTGGTGTGGTCCGCATATAAATCGGCGCCGCAAGTTGTCTGGGAGGGTCATCGTGTTCTATTCTTCCAGGATTGCTCTGCGGAAGTGGCCAAAGCTAGACGGGATCTCGCACCGATCTGCACGAGGCTGGTAAAAAGTTCTAGAAAATTTGCTCTCTTGTTCCCGGCCAGTCTCCGCATATTTGAGGGCAATAGNTTTAAGGACTTCAATACACCGGAAGCTGCTCAAGGATACCTGGAGGAAGAGGAAAGTTCCGCTGCTGATGACTCAGTACAGGATCCAGATCTTTCCCAAGCATGAAGATTCATCTAGACTTTACCATCGTCACTCCAGATTGACATCTGCACTCCACTTCACAGCAGATCGCAGCAACATTATCCGCAGACGTCCAGTAGCTCTGATGTAGCAGGCGACTCTCCCCCACCACAATTGCCATGGTGGATCCTGAGTAAGAGGAATTACCCTTGGACGATGGACACTGGTGATACCTACCGCGCTAAATCCTCAATATCCTTTGATGGTTTTGTTTTGTGAATATCTTGCTATACTGGACTTCTGAGGGACATCGTGGTTGCCATGTTTCTGGAGTCGGTCTCTAACATTCATTTCTTTTCAGATTAATCTTGTTTTTTGTTTTTCTGAAAAACGTGGATGACATGTTTATTATTGCTTTCCAGCTGCTACTCTCTTTTCTCAGGGCATAGGTGGACCTCTGTTGCCTTTTCCTTCGGTCCATAGATAACCTTTGAGATGACGATGGCTCTTGCCGTCCTCACCTCCGCCCCACAAGGGGTGCCCGGCGCTCGGTTGGCGTTGTGGCATGTTTTGTTGTTTTCTTCACTGTTAGTGCTAATTCGATTGTTAAATGTTATGCGTATTACCTGGATGTATATGTTCTTTGATCTTTCTCGCAATGTCTTAGGGAAGTGGAAAGCTCCTGATTTCTTATTACTGTCAGATATTTTTGATGATTCTCGCACAACCTCTCATTGTTATGTATTTTTATGGCAAACATTAAAGTTTTGACTTGGAATGTAGGTGGCTTTCGTTCCCCAGTGAAACGGAGACGAGTACTGACATATCAACCAGCAGAAAGCTGATCTCATATACCTGCAAGAAACACATTTGACGGACGCTGACTACTCTAGGCTGACTATAGCGAATTACAAAGTGCTTGCTTATTCTTCCTATAATAGTAGGGCGAAGGGAGTGGCTATTCTCCTACGGCATAATATCCAATATACAATCTCCTTGGTTGAGTCTGATGACGGACGCTTTGTCATTCTAGGTCTCACTCTGGGACAGTTGCCAGTGGTTTTATGCAATGTTTACGCCCCTAATACATATGATAGACGGTTCTTTTTGCGACTCATTAATAAACTCTTGGTATATCGAGACTCCAACATTATATTAGGTGGATATTGTAACATCGTCGCATCAGCTACCTTAGATGTACAGAGTTCCACAAGGCTCCTACAAGGCTCCCCCGGCCTACTCCTAAAGTGGGCATACCCTATATTCTGGAGCAACTTCATTTAACCGACATATGGCGTATTAATAATCCTGCTTCTCAGGGATTTACTTGTTTATCAGCAGCCCATGGCACTCTATCCAGGATTGATTTCATACTAGTATCTATTTCCTTACTCCCCCGAATCAAAGACACAGGGTTGTTACCGATACGGATATCCGACCATGCCGCTCTCTGGGTCCGTATTGCCTGTTTTCCTCTCCGGGGTCCTTACCGTCAATGGCGCTTCCCTACTTATCTAGCCTCCAAACTGCACTTTCGGGACGCTCTTAAACAAGCGTGGCTGGATTTTAGACAAATGAGGAACATATCTCTTCCCCCCAACTGTTTTGGCAGACAGCTAAAGCTGTACTGAGAGGCCATATTTCTGCATATATAGCTCATAGCAAGAAGTTAGCCTCCCGAAACTATATCCAGGCTCAGGAGGAACTGGAGAGGGCACATACAGCTTTCCTAAGATCTCTGACTCCCACTACCCGGTGCCTATACTCATCGGAAATCAGTTTTTGAATTGTGCTTAGCNCAGGTAGCTGATAAACGATCCATGTCTGCTCACTACCGATTCCACAAGTATGGCAACAAGTCTGGTAGATTGCTGTCCAACCTGCTAAGCGGTGAATGCCCCTCCACAGTTATTCATAGACTCAAACACCAATCCGGCGTTCTGTCCTCGGACGGTAATGACATTGTCCAAATCTTAAGCCAGTTTTACGAGACTCTATATGCTGCGCCTACAATTGACAAATAATAAAACCCTCTTTTGGCAATCTGTTCAACTGCCTCAACTAACGGATTCAGACTCGACGACTCTCCTTTCCCCTATTTCCAAACTAGAACTGGAGACGGCTATACGACAACTGAAACCTGACAAATCCCCGGGTCCCAACGGCCTGCCCAATGAGTTTTTCAAACTCCTATGCCCTGAGTTAATGGATACTCTTCTAGCATTCTTCAATTCTATTCTTTCAGATGCGGTGATTCCGCTTCATTTTAACTCCGCCATTATAAAGGTACTACCTAAACCAGGCAGGGATCCGGAAGATCCAGCGTCATATAGACCAATATCACTACTTAACTCTGACTACAAACTCTTTACTAAGATCTTAGCGAACAGGTTGCGGCAACTTCTACCAGACTTGATCCACCCCGATCAAACGGGATTTATCTGGGGAAGGGACTCAGTGGTCAATGTGCTTAGGGTGCTGGGGGTGATGCAGTATCTACCGAACGCTAATGTAACAGACACTGCTGCTCTGATCTCAGTAGATGCTGAAAAAGCGTTCGACAAAGTGGCATGGGACCATCTGTTTGAAACTTTATCCAGATTTAATTTTCCCTCCAGCTTCATTGGTGTTCTGTGGGCCCTTTACTCCTCACCACTCTCGTGCATTGTAGCTAATGGCTATATGTCCTCTTCTTTTCCAATTCAAAGAGGTACCANGCAGGGGTGCCCTCTGTCCCCCTTGCTCTTCGCCCTTGCCATTGNACCCTTAGCAACAGCTATAAGGGCTTC
>JABWIB010001305.1:60810-74680 GCA_016617825.1 Platyplectrum ornatum
GGGGCATCGACCCCGCGGTACAGGCTGCCATTACGAACTTGGCAAATGACATTAAGCTCACGTTCCAACAGGAACTTCGCAATGCTATGGCTGAATTCAGGTCTGAGATTGCTAGCCTTGGTACCAGAACTGATGATCTAGAGCAAAAGACTGATATTTGCCGCTCTCAGGAGTCTTTTCATGGTGAACTGTCTGCACTACGGTCAGAGATTGAGGCCTTGAAAGACAAACAGGAAGATTTGGAGAACAGATCTCGTAGGAACAACCTACGTATCCGGAACGTTCCTGAATCCGTTCTGGCTTCTGCTCTCTCAGAATACCTCCATGACCTCTTTCGCCAGATTCTACCAGATGCCTCGGATAATGACTTGCTCCTAGACAGAGCTCATAGAGCCCTCAGTCTCCGTTCTCCACCGGACCAGCGTCCACGTGATGTTATTACTCGCTTTCATTATTTCCGCACCAAAGATGCTGTTGTTTCTGCTACCAGAGGCTCTGGGGATATTTCATTCCGTGGAGTTGCTCTTCAATTGTATCAGGATCTGGCCCCGTCTACCATTCAGAAACGGAAGAATCTCCAACCGATTACACGTATTCTCCGCAACCAGCTGTGGTTCCCCCTCCCCCTTAGTGGCTCTGAATCTGCAACTCATGGCCACCCCCCCACTCCAACCCTTGTTCTGGGCCGTTTCTGGTCCCTGTATTTGACGAAGTTTTTCCTTGGACCCCCGTTGGGTCCCTCCTCGTAAGGGTCTATGCCTGCTATGGTTCCCCCCTTTCCCCTGTTTCTCTTGTGGCACTCTTTTTCTTTTCTTTTCCCTCCTTTTCTTCGAGACGCTCCTTTCCATCCGGCTACTTCTTTTTGCAGTGGAGACCACATCTCCTGTTCGCGTGCTTCCAACGGTCCTGCCCTGATGTTCTTGAAGCTGTTATCTGTTAATGTCAACGGGCTCAACTCTCCTAACAAACGTACCCTGGTCTTGGGCGCTCTACGACGCTCCAAGGCGAATATCGTCTTCCTCTAGTTTTAAATACACAATTGGGCAGACCGGATGGGCCATATGGCTCTTATCTGCCGTCACTTTTTATGTTTCTATGTCCGAACAGACAGCAGCGGCTCCTGATTCGCCTGCTGGACTTCCCCTTCTCATCCAGTCGTTCACCTTCATACTTTTGTGTTCTCCCCCATAAAACGAAGGCGAGTAGCTAACCCAGTGGTTCCCAAACTGTGTGCCTAGGCTCCCTTGGGTACCGTGACGCTCTCATTGGGGTGCCGCGGAATGTTCTTTCCAACGTGGTGCCACGTTGCTAGTGTTTCTTAGAAGCAAAATTTGACATCGTGCTTAAGAGCTACACAAGATTTAATGTCAACCTGAAGTATTTCTGTCTTTACTTTACAGTTTTTAAACTATTTTGACTCAAAAATGTAAAAAATTGGAAGTCATTTTGTTATGGGGTGCCTTGAAAAATGTATGGAGACCCTAAGGGTGCCTCGACAAAGTTTGGGAACTACATTTGAAATCACTATCGGCAGATGTCATTTTCCTACAGGAGACACATTGGGCCCGGACGAATAATTCCCTGAAAGGCCCCTGGATAGGGGATTGTATCTCTGCCCCCTTTCACACCAAATCGAGGGGGGGGTTGCTATCCTACTTCGTCGTTCCCTTGACTATAGCATTGTTGACTCCGTGGTGGACCCCAATGGCCGATTTATCCTTTTGGACGTCCTCATCGGCTTGGAGAAATTCACTTTTCTCAATGTGTATGCACCTAATAACCCTCCGAGGGCGTTTTTCTCAGGATTTCGCAACTGCTTCTACAGCGCACTGTCTATAGTTTGGTTTTGGGTGGTGACTTTAATACTGTGGCAGACACTACCATGGACAGATCCCCTCCCACTCCTGCTCTTCCACCTCCCAAGTGACATATCTGCGGTCTACGCACCATATCTCTGACCCATGGTGGATCCAACATCAGTCTGGGAAACCACGGTCTGTGCGGCCAGTAAGGTATTATTGCTATCACCGTAGCGCCTTCCATCTGGATTTTCCTCAATAGTCTTGCTACTATGGGAANAGGTGGGAAGGCGTATGCCAGATTGAAGTCCCAGTCTGCTGATAGGGCGTCTGTTGCTATTGCCTGCGGATGGAATAGCCTGGAAATGAAGGCTGGTACCTTAGCGTTGTCTGCGTCGCCATCAGGTCTACTTGGGGTTCGCCCCATTGTTTTACGATCTGCCAGAAGACTTCGTCTTGAAGTTCCCACTGTTATGACTACAGACTTGTGACAGTCTGTGTATTTGGGACCACCATTGAAGCTCCCTTCTGGCTCCTGTAGACCGTAAGATTGGTCGGCTGGTGTTGGCACTGTTCCCGTCCCACTGCCTGAGGAAGCAGGCTTGTATTTGCCTGGCATGAAATCTTGCCCATAGCACGGCCTCTATCGATGAAGACATTAAACCTTGAAACTTCAGCATGAATGCCACGGTCACCCGAATCTTGGCTTTTGCTGTTCTGGCCAGAGATGTTATGCTGGCTATTCTCTGCTGCGTGAGAGACATACTTTCATGGCGCATGAGTCTATCCAGACTCCTAGATATTTTATACGATTGGTGGTTTGAAGACTTTTGTCGTAGTTGATAAGCCAACCGTGTTCTATTAGCAGCTTGACTGTTTCCCGCGTGTGTTCTTCTGCCAATTGTTGCGTGGGAGCCGCAATCAACAGGTCGACGAGGTAAGGCCAAATAAGTATGCCCTTGGCTCGAGGTTTTTCCATCAGGACGACCAATACCTTTGTAAATGTTCTTGGCCACGTTGCCAGACCAAACAGTAGAGAGGTGACCTGGTAATGAAGGCCTTGCAGGCAGAAGCGCAGGTACCTTTGATGTGACTGGCATACTGGGACGTGTAAGTAGGCATCCTTGAGATCCACTGATGTTAGAAAGGCCCCTCTCTTGATGTCTGGCAGGATGGTTCTACATGACTCCATCTTGATATGTTTTACTTGTATGTATTTGTTCAGTCTTCTCAGGTCCAGTATCGTCCTGTAATCCTTTTTCTGAATAACGAAGAAACAGGAATAAAAGCCTCGGTCTTGGGGTACTGGTGTTACCACCCCTTGCTGTAACATCTTGAGAAGGCTGGATGATATTGCCTTCTGTTCCTCCAGTGTTGATGGGAACGGAGACCTGATGAAGAAATTATTTGGCTGGAGCAGAAATTCTATTTTGTATCCGCTGCTGACTACTTCCCTTACCCAGCGGTCGGTAGTGGATTGCATCCAGGTTGCTTAAAAACGGGAGAGTCATCCACCCACCTTCTCTCCCACATGGTGATGTGTGGCGTCACTGGTTGGTGGTGCGGAAGCCTAACTTGGTGCCTCTGCCAGCTGGGGGACGAAAGGAGTGACGTAGGGTAGTCCCCTGCAGTAACTTCTGCCTGGGACCTTGCTTCCTTGGCTTCCGCGGATGAGAACCTCTGAGATCTTACAGCTAGCAGTCTTCTGGTCTTGTCTTGAGGGAGCTAGGCGGACTTCCCTCCGGACGACTTCTCTATGATCTCGTCGAGTTTCTTCCCAAAGAGATAGTTACCATGGAAAGGCAGTCTTAGTAATCTCGCCTTAGACTGGCTATCTGCCACCCAGTGCTTCACTGGTAGGGTTACAAGTGGAGTTCCCCAGGGATCTGTGCTTGGACCTGTGCTATTTAATATATTTGTTGGTGATATTACACATGCTATCCAGGGAAAAATATGCCTTTTTGCAGATGACACAAAGATATTTAACAGGGTAGACACACCAGGAGGGGTGAAAACAATGGTAGATGATATAGGTAGACTAGAGGAATGGTCAAGAGCGTGACAACTACAGTTTAATGCCAAAAAATGCAAAATCATGCACTTAGGACACAATAACCCTAATTCTTAATATACAATTAATGGCATTACATTACAAAAACACTGAAGAGGAAAGGGATTTAGGGGTCACCATTTCATGTGACTTAAAGGTAGCTGAGCAATGTAACAAAGCAATGAGAAAGTCAGATGCTTGGTTGCATAGGGAGGGGAATTAGTAGCAGAAAGAGGGAAGTAGTAATGCCTCTCTATAGGGCACTGGTGCAGCCTCACCTAGAATACTGTGTTCAGTTCTGGAGGCCATATCTCCATAAGGAAATATATACATTAGAGAAAGTACAAAGAGCCACCAAAATGGTACATGGTATGACCAACAAAAACTATACAGAAAGTCTATAGCAACTAAATAAGTACAGCTTGGAACAGATAAGGGAGAGGGGTGATATGATAGCAGCTTATAGCAAATGTATCAAGGGATGTCACCAGGTGCAGGAGGGTGGCATTTTTCAAAGAAAGAGGTGTAGTAGAACGCGAGAGCATTCTTATAAACTGGAGGGTAGTAGGTTCAGGGGAAATGTGCGAAATAATTATTTCACTGAAAGGGTAGTGGATAAGTGGAATAGCCTACCCTTCAGAAGTGGTGGAGGCTAATACTACAGAACAGTTTAAGCATGCTTGGGATAAATAGGGTAATCTGAGTCTCAAACAAAATACTGAATAAATTTGGGTTGGTATAGTTTTAAATACACAATCGGGCAAGACTGGATAGGCCATGTGGCTCTTATCTGCCTTCAGCAAGCTGTGTTGGTAATATTGGCTGCTGTTTGGTTGTACACGTGAGGCATATAGTGCCTGTGAAATCCTCAGGTAACTCCACATTGCATATAGTGCGGTGAGAGAGATGCTGCCATTTTAAGTCAGCCTTAGGCTTAGAGGACTCAGGTCCTGCAAGACATTCACATATCAGTATGATAAAACAAGACAGAGGGACATAGGACGGCAGGAATAACATTAGAGAGTCTTACCAGACTTCCTCGGCTGAGAGCATCTTTCCTCCATAGTTAGGATGAACGCGTCAGCCTGCTGCATCGGTGGAGTTTAAATAGTGCACCGGAGGACTCGCTTTACGTCAGAAGCCGCGCCTTACGGCACGATCGCTCGTGCATCTTCGGCGCGCCGAACGCCCGTGTTCGGCTGATTCGCCCAGGCTGGCGCGCCAGTGACGTGCAGCGCGTCATACCTGCCCATCCTCCCGAGGGGACGGGCGAATAGGGCAGAAAAAGCCGTAAGTGCCTCGGCTTGCTCCAACCTCCGGAGACCCAGTGTGGAGGGAGCGCNCGACATCCATGACAGCTGTGCAGGTAAGCAGGAAGAAAGATAAAGACACAGAAGGCGGAAGGAGGGAGGCTTATATACCGCCGTGTCTTTTCTTTATTCCTGTGCAGGAGCAAGGGGGGGGATGTCCTCCCAATGGTTGTGCTGCCATGGGAGGACAGGGAAATACATATTACAAAAATGATAAATTGTTAAATACAATATAATACACTACAAAATAGTATGTAAACAAACATTAATACTGGAGCTAGTGAGGAGCATTTGTGGCATTGTTAGGTGTGTGTTGTAAGAAGGAAGCATTGTATATGTGCTAGATGATCGGCAGTGCAGTGTGTCGAACTGATAACGCTGGGTGGTCCCTGCGTACAAATATGCATGGAACCAATCTGCAGGTGGACCTGCCATTTCTAAGGCGTGAACGCAATCACTGGCCCAGATCCAAGTTTAAATACTATTGAACTTATAAGCAAGTGAACAAAACGGAGTTGAATTGCAGGGGAAGTAAAATTAATGTTACTGTTTGCATGCAGGGAGAATGATTTTGTTTATTGAACAAAGATACCAACTAGCTTTACCATTACCCCATTTTTAGACTTGAGCTAGGATACATCAACCCAAATACGTATTTTCTTTTGATAAACATTAATGCCTTGTTGCAATATGATTAGCACACTGAATTTTTTTTGTGCTTTATTTTTAAAATAATGTACCATATTTAAAAAAAAAATGTCAATCTACAAATAAAAATATATATTTATTGTTATTTATTATGAACAACTAACATCCAGCACAATTATATTAAATTGAAACAGCTTGAATTTGATTGGTTGCTACGGGCAACATCCCACTTTTCTGCCTGCTTAGTAAATTTAGGCCTAGGGGTCACTCAGCAGAGAAATGCTGATTCAGTGTTTTTCATCGGTGTAATCAGGCTTCGCTGTAATAAAGATTTGCTGATAAGCGATTGTGCCAAGAAAAATCTTTTCCATACTTAAAATTGGAATGCTTCTCTTCATGTCTTTCTAGTCACAGTATCTACCAGTAATTGTTGAGCCTTGAATTAACTACATGAAAAATACTTAACAATACACAAATTGATCAACAGAAAATGCAGGGATCCATAATAAGTACGAGGGTTTGTTGTCAAATATTTAAAATGTAAGGTTCATTAACATTAAACCAAAAATACGGATGAGACAATAAGGTGCAAAAAGTGCTAAGCACAACAAAAGCCTAAAGGTTATACATGAAATTTGTAACCCCCATTTTGTGGGGAACAAAACATTATTCAAGTTAACATGGGAATAAACCATTTGAATCAGGGTAGGATAATACCTATCCCTAATTTGTCCCCTTGTGAACTACCTTCATTTTAGGGTAACCACCTTGATAAGGATGACCCTGACCGGAACAGTTTCTGCTTGGAAAAAAGCTAATTGTGCTAATTATGTGATGTGCATCAATTGAAATCTTTGAGAGTTTTATTGCACCTGTTCATCATTTGACAAGTATAAATTTTCTATCTTATTTTGATATTGACAAATTGTTACCTATTTGTAACTGCCTCTTTCTCCTGATGAGCTTTTAAAATACCACGTTCACACTGACAACCCAGGAATTTCAGGAGTTTTTCTACCCATGTAGTTTTCTGGGGCTCTGAAATTCCTAGGTTAGTATGCCCATTCCCACTGCTGTATCTACCAGGGAATTTCACAATATAACTTGGTTAACACCAGTCATGCTAATCCCGGTTTCTCATCAATATGGTTCGGGACATACAGCACCAGTTAAACAGTTGCCAGCAGCAGGTATACATCGTCACTCCATGTGACGATGTGCACCAATCGAAGCACTTTTTATAATTGTATTGTATTATCCTACCCGGATTCACATGGTTTATTAACCATGTTAACTTGCAGTGTAATGGTTGTTCCCCTTAAAATGGGGGTTACAAACTGTATTTTATGGATATGGTTTACATTTTTAAATATTTGACAACAAACTCTGTTACTATGGATGCCTGTATCATCTGTGGATCAATTTGTAGACCAAAGGGTCTTGGCAATGTGTGACTAAGTTAGGTTTATACAACTTATTGATTAGTTTGTGTATTTCATAAAAAAATACTTGCCCAAATTCTTGGTTTAAATATTCACAACTTGGGGAGCTTCCTCCTGATGTTGTTCTTCTACGTTTTGTGGGTTGGCTTCCATCACTGGAATTTTCTTCTGGGTATCTACCATCATTTGAATTTTCCTCCTAGTGGAAAATAAATTTAAGAATTACATACATAATTAAGGCTACAAAATGGTTCTCTTTATGGCTGTAAATAATGAAATTAAAAGTCACACAACAAAAATCTATAGCCCATGGAAATAGTTAATTAATTCACACAGATCATCACTATGGGCCAGATTCAGATTTTCACTCTCATGACTTACACTCATGAGGTAAGCTGGGCATACACTATAAGATAAATTGTTCCAATCAAAAGATTTTTCTAGAGTGGGCAAATCCATGTTGAATTGCAGGGGAGGTAAAATGAATGTTATTGTTTGCATGCAGGGAGAATACTTTATTTTTGCATTTTGCACACAGATACTGACCAGCGTTACTGTTACACTGTTGTTATTACACTTGGGCTGGAAACATCATCTCTCACCTGTAATACTGATTGCAATTAATTCAGTTTGTCTCCCCTGCAATTCAATATGGTTTTGCCCACTCTTGAAAAATCTTTTGATTGGAACAATTTATCTTATAGTGTATGGCCAGCTTTACACTCTAATGGGCAAAACCATGTGGAATTGCCGGGGAGGTAAATTTAATTAGTTGCAATCAGCAACAGGTTACATCTGATGTTTCCTAGTCCTAGTCTAATAACAGTGTAACAGTAACGCTGGTCAGTATCTGTGTGCAAAATGCAAAAATAAAGCATTCTCCCTGCATGCAAACACTGACATTCATTTTACCTCCCCTGCAATTCAACATGGTTTTACCCANGAGAGTGTAATCATGAGTGTAAGTCATGAGAGTAAAAAGCTGAATCCAGCCCTCTCTCTACATACATAGACAAAACATCTGAATTATTTTGTGAAAAAAAATATTGTTAGTTTGCAAACTCTGGTGGTATTTTAGCCAGATGCCAGAAGTTAGTTATATTTCATAAAGTAGTCTAATATACAAGCTGTAATATTTCTTGATTCTCCTGAGGAGACACCAGGAAAAACGTCCTTAGTAAAATATTTGCCAGGTTATAATGCAGAATTAACATTAAAAGGCAAAATATACAAAACATTTGCGAAATTTCTTTCAACATCATAAGCTCAAAAAACGCACAATGTTAGATATGGCAAACATGCATATGGGAGCGAAGTATGTGTGCTGCCATGGAGAAGTCAGGGAAATCAGGTAATCTGTGGTTTCCCTGTCCTCCCATGGCAGCACAACCATTGGGACATGCCCAAGCAGTCCTACTCACCGGGTGGGAAACAAAATAAAGTATCTACAGTAATTAACACCAGCCTGCCGAACTTTGCGTCCGCGGACAACATCACATCCAGCCTGTAATGTTTCGCGAACGTGTGCACCGAAGCCCATCCAGCAGCCTTGCATGATTCTTCGATTGATGCAGATTCTCTATGACCATGAAGTCGATATTGCACTCGTAGAATGGGCTTTCAAGTTTTCAGGCGTAGTCACCTGTTTCCTTAAATAAGCTTTGTATATGCAGGACTTAATCAATCTTGCAATAGTCGGTTTCAATGCAGCACAACCCTTGTTCTTTCCTTGTAAAAGGGCGAAAAGCTGCTTCGTTTTCCTAACTTAATCGGTCGTGTCGTTATATATTCTNAGGGCCCTAAGTAGGTCCAGAATGTGAAAGCTTTTTCTTTTTTCGTTCTTCGGATTGGGACAGAATGATGGCAAAACTATTTCTTGATTTATATGAAATTTTGGCACAACTTTGGGAAGAAACTTCGGGTTCAACCTCAGCACAACTTTATTCTGAAAAAAAAAGGTAATATATGGTTGGTCAGACCAGAGCGCTTGAAGTTCTGAGATTCTTCTGGCCAATGTCACTGCCACCAGAAAAACCACCTTCCAGGTTACAGAAGAGAGATGGACATCCTGCATTGGCTCGAAAGTTGGTCCCATCAGTGCCTTTAGTAAGAAGTTGAGGTCCCACGGAGGCCGCTTGAATGAACCTGGAACTTAATTATTACTGGCTAAGTTGATGTCGAGAATGGAGCAGAGTGTCAATATTTGGACCTTAAGTGACCCAGGTGCCAGGTTCCTATCCAGACCCTCTTGTAAGAAATCCAGGACCGAAGGGATTTTCTGCGGTCTGTTACACCAATTCGCAAAGACTTTCCAAATCCTGGCATAAGTCGCAGTGTTTTTCCTGGACCTTAGCAGTGTCTGAATCACTTTTTTGGAGAACCCTCATTTCTCTAGACTGCAGACCTCAGACAGGCTGTCAACTTGAACATGCCTGGGTTGGGATGGTATATCCCTCTTTGCTGTAGAAGATCGGGCATGTCCAGAAGTCTCCACGGTTTGGCTGCTGACAGTTGCCAGGCTTTTGTGAACCACGGTCTGTGGGGCCAAAAGAGAAGAATGGCAATTACCGTTGCATCTTCAGTTTTTATTTTCGTCAGCAGCATTGGGATAACAGGAGAGGGAGAAAAAAAAACATACTGCAGTCAGACTGCAGTGCCATGGGGCCGTCAGAGTGTCTACAGCAATAGCATTGGGGTCCCGAAACCTGATGAGGGTGTCCGCCGTTCTGTTCTCTATTCCCGCGAGGTACATGGCTGAGAGGATGATGTCCTGACCCTCTGTCCAGCATAGTAGTCGACGAGCCTCCTTCTGTATGCTCCGACTCTTCGTAGTTGCAACGATCAACTGTCAAGGTACTACAGTCTTGACCACAACTGCCTCCCCCTCTTATGGTATCTGCAAAAGATTGACCTGCTCGATAAACTGCTCGCATTTCTCTTACATTGGAGTGGAGACAGGATTCATGAATTTTCCAGTGAACTTGCTTCCAAGCAGGTGCCGCACGTAGGTCCCCAGTCGACCACTTGCGTCCATGGTGACCGGGATGGGATTTCGTGGACGGAAGCTTTTGCCTCTGGTTAGCCTGCCCTTTTGTACCCAACATCGAAGGTCTGCTCGTGCCCCTGGAGACAAAGAGAACCTCTGGGTAACATTTGATTGGTTTCCATCCCACTGGTGCAGAAAACACATTTGTAACTGCCTTATGTGTAATCTGGCCCATGGTACCAAGTCTATGACAGAGGACATCAAACCTTGTAATTTCATGATGTCTGCTGCTGTGACCCGCGCTTGAGCCTTGATTTTCTGGACCAACATCCGGAGATTGTGAGCCCTCTGGTAGGTTAAGGTAACTTCCATCCGGAACGTGTATATCCAAGCTCCTAGAAACTTGATCCTGGTAGACGGGGTCAGATGGCTTTGGCTGGCATTGATGATCCAGCCATGTACGCTCAAGATGTCTAGCACCCTGTTCGTATGTTGTAGGGATAGATCTCTTAGGGCCAAATGACTATCCCTTCCACCCTTATCTTGGCTATCACTACCACCAGGATCTTCATAAAAGTTCTTGGCGACATTGAGAGTCCGAATGGGAGGGAAGTGAACTGATAATGAGTGTGTCGGATACAGAATCTGAGAGCGGCAGATGGGCACGTGAAGATACGCGTACTTCAAGTCGATCAATGTTAGAAACGATTGATGAGCGATGTCCGGTAGTATTGACCAGAGCGACTCCCTTCTGAAAGATCTGACTCAAATGAGCTTGTTGANTTGCCTCAGATCTGGGACAGTCCTGTACCCGCCCAAATTTTTCTTGACCATGAAAAAACCCCTGGTGGTGTTCTGCTACAGGTACCGGAATGACGACCTTCTGCTCTAGCATGTCTTGGAAACTTGCCAACAAGGCTTGCCGTTCCTGTTCTGATGTCGAAATTGGTGACTTGACAAAGTTATTGGCCTGGAGGAATTCTATCTTGTATCTAGCGGACACCACCTCCAGAACCCAACTTGTAGTGGAGCGATGGAAAGCAGCTGTAAAGGAAGAGAGTCTTCCACCCACTGACTCTCTTCCCGTGTTGCTGGCGTCATTGAGGGAAGGGACGAAAACCAGGCCTGGTTTCCTTGCCCCTTCGGGCTCGAAAATTCTGCCTAGGAGGCAACCATTGCCCTCTCCTATAATTCCGTCCTGGCCTGTAAGTTCTCACCTCTCTGTACTCCGTTCTCAAGTGACAGATATGTTCTGAACTTGGTCTTGGGGCAACCAGGCGGACTTTCCGCCAGAAGCTTTTTGGATAATTTCAATAAGTTTCTTCAAGAACAAAAAGTCACCTTGAAAGGGGATGGTCAGCAGCCTTGAATTCAATTGGAACGTCTGCCACACAAGGCTTGAGTCATAGTGCTCTTCTGGTAATTGCTGTCGCACTGACTGCCCTTGTGGCGGACTTTATTATATACATTGATGCGTTGCAAATAAATTCCATCATTATCTGCTATTGGCGGTAGCGATCAACCTCTTATCCAGCTTATTTCCACTCGGAGATTATGAGATTCTTAAGGACATCAGATAACGGGAACACTCTTGACTTTCTTGTTCCTGGAATAGCAGATGCTGGATTTTGACGCTTTCTTTGGATTCCTCAATGCCGAGGGCCTTATACACAATCTTGAGGACAAAGTTAATGAGATTTGTATTCATCCCATCTTCCTCATGAAGAATTTCGCCCTCTTCCTCAGAATCTCCTGATGAGTCTGACACCATCAGTGTTTCCATGCCACCGGAGGTACCCAATGCATCGCTATCTGCCGACCTGGTCCTCTTACGGGAGCGCTCATTCTCCTCTCTTGTAACAAGGTGGCTTTCAACTTTGTGACAAAGTCCGCCAGCTGTGGCGGCAGAATAGGTTGCTGGCTCTCTTTACAGGAATCATACATACTCCCTGGAAAATCATCAGGCAAGACAGTGTTGCACAGTGAGCAGGAAGCAACATGCTTCTTCTTATGTTGGTCTTTACGCTCAGCTCTAGTTTTACTTGACTCGGATGTAAAAGAAGAGAGAGTCCGTTAAAAATCACATAATTGACATAGACATAACATAATGGCCTGAACAAGATCAAAGATCAAGGATAGTGGCACGACACAGCCACTGGCGCAGGCATAGCCACTGGCGCAGGCATAGCCAGTATCAGCCCGGTAAAGGGCACTAAAAGTAAAAGCACAGGCATGGCTCACAGGCAAAAGTATGGTCAGAGGTATAGGTAAAAAGAACATCTCTGCAGCACTCACCCAGACTTCTTAGCCTGTGCGCGCTTATCCTCCATTGCTGAAGTAGACACAAAGTTCAGGAACACTAACAATTTAAACAGCGCGTGTTGCCGTACCAGACATCCGCTTTGCCCAATGGATGCACCCGGGCCGCAGCAGTGACGTCATTGCGACGTACTATCGCCCGCCCTCCCAATTATAAATGATTATTTGGAAGTGCGGATAATAAATTATGACTTTTTTTTATGTCCAGAAATGAATGGCTGAGACAAAAAAATCTAGAATAATAACAACCAGTGTGAGAAAACGGGTGGGAAGTATGAGAAGCCGGTAGAATTATACAATGGAGAGGATAGGAGGGAGTGGAACAAGATGGCCACAAATAGAGGGCTTGGGGGGCATGTGGGAAGGGGAGGATCTAGGAGGGGGAGGGAGTAGAGCATGAGTAAAAGAAAAAAAGAGGAGAGGAGAGGGAGGGGTGGGGGGAGAGGAAGATGAGAGGTAAGAGGTAATAAAGTAAAAAACCAGGGGGGAAGGGAAGGATCACAAGGCCCACAAAGTGGGTGCCATGGAAAACAAATTAGGAGGTTCCAGGCATGCAGGATCCCCCCTGAAATCGATACCACGGTTCCCAAACTCTATGGAACTTAAGGATTGTGTCATGTTGAAGGCTTGTGAGATATTCCATGGTTGCAACAAAACACACACGATTCATCAACTCCGAACGCGAAGGGGGTGCAGGGACTTTCCACCCGCGAGCGATTTGAAGTTTAGCTGCACAACAGATATGCTGAGCAAGCTTATCCGAATGTCTATCCATGTCCACAACCGGAGCACATAAAAGGCTTGAGGATTCTTTTAATAGTAATTTCAAAAGAAAAAAATACAATATAGTACAGCCTGCTTTCACATTCAAGAGAAGGAACGTGTATGTTGCACTCACATGGAATAGCTGATCCGTCCTGTATCTCCTCTTACCCTTTCGGCATGTGAATTCTGTTGCAGTATAAAACAAAACACTATGTGCAGACTGTTTTGTCTAAAAACCACTAACTGGTGGGTTAACGTACGCTTACGCTCTACTTTATATACCTATATTCATGCATATACTAACATTAATATACCATATTCCTGCATAATGTAACACATTAATAAATATTATTATTATAATAATTAATAAATATAATATAACATAGGTTATATGGCCATACCTAGCGCGTGGCCGTCATAGCTGCAGAAGGAAGCGTGGGTTCCACTGGCGACATCTGGATGTGGGGCAGCTCAGGGGGACACAAACAGGTGCTCACTACAGACAAGCGTGTTAGGGTACTCGGAACTGAGTACCCACACCACCTCGATCA